>PDGT01000004.1:1777566-1788880 GCA_003671415.1 Megathymus violae | reverse complement strand
TGTATGTATATATATATATATGTGTGTGTGTGTGTGTAGTATAAGTAAAATGCGCACAGAATTTTGGATGCAGATCATTTTCATCATCTTCTTCAATTGTCACTATTTTCCTTTGAGTAACACTTTGAATCATTGTCTTCGATGCATACGCAATTTCAGGCTTTAAAGACCTAGCTGAGGGCAACTTTGGTTCGTTTATAGTTACGATGCGCCTTAAGCGAGGTTGCGATGAAAATGTTTCTTCATGCCATGTCACTGTCGAGTAATTTAAGCGTAAAATTACATCTTGTAAAACAAGCAATATTAAAAAGAAACCATTTAAAAATTATGCATTATATAGATTACACACAAGTACCTTTGGAATCGTAGTCTATGTCGGGCAATTTTGTGTATTTGATAACGGAATGTCTTTGATTAATTGAGTCTGGAAATGCTGAGTTCTCGATTTTTAGAAACAAATCATATACTTTATCAAATTTGGCATTATTTTTCGGAGATGCCGCAGCATCCATTGTAATAGTATCAAACAAAAATATATTACACTGCTATCATAATTACTGCCACATGTAAGTACGAATAATTTCTTAGATGTAAATTACGTAATGCAAACTTTGCGATAGTAAAAAATATTAATTGTCATTACATTGTTGTTTCTACATACACCTGTGGATTTAGTTTAGATGCTGTTGATGAAAATATAAAATTTTGATTGAAGACAACATAGGACTGACTGACTAAAGACTGATTGAAGTTGAACTGCTTAAAAATATCCGTTTGTTTATAGGCAATTCTATAATCTGTGATTCGTAGTGTTAAAACGGTTTTCAATTGCGTGTGAGAAAGGGTGCCGGGGCTAATGAGGGTGACGACACTATAATACATATAATTATGTGATATGAACTGACCCGGTTCATGTTATTGTTGTCAAATTACTGTATTAAATTTAAAGATGTCTACTAAACTGTCTTTTAAACTTGATTATTTTTTATTGTTTTAATAAGTAATAACCTGAAAAATACATCTATAACTCTTTTGTCAATCACTTTGTATGATATTAGGCATAAATTTACATTCTTTTTACAGCCACACTGCTGCATCAATACAGAAAAATATATTTATGACTGTAAATAATATTACAAACGAACTTCTTAATGTATATTATGAAATTCAAGTTGGTTTATCCCAATAATTTTTACTTCGTTACTTTAGTAAAAATTAGCATTTACTTGCATTCAAAGTGTGCTATATTTTTATAAACCGATAAAAATTATTATTTTCTACGTTAGTAGAAACTAAAATCACAACCACCGCTGACAGACTACCGTAAATTCAAATAAATCACTGACACATTACACGCCCACAAAATAGCGGGAACCCACTTTTTATTAACGGGACATTTAATTTTATAACGGTTGAGCAAAATAAATGCTATAAGTAACTAACTACTAATAAAGGTTTTAAAAACGTTTAGCAAGTACGCTCGCGGGTCACCTCATATTAATTTTAGCGGCCAATGTGACCTATCCTCGTCGTATATTATTACTAACATAATTATATTCCTATCAGAATTTGACCATAGATATATTTCTATTTCGCAGAATGATTCACCTTATTAGTAAATATTTGTGCGCGAGCATTTCAAATATATTTTAAAGATTTTGTGTGGCAACATTGAGTCATGTGTCTATGGTTCTGTTCAGACGAAAGTAACAAAGTAATTATCTACAATAAGTATAAAACACAATGAAAGTGTCGAACACTTTGTTTTATGAGTTCTATCTGGTAAAAAAATAGCGAAATACAAACTCTTATAAAATATATGTAATTCATTATATATTGTTGAATGAACTGTGCAGTGTTTTAAATAATAGACTTTAATTTCAAGGCCTCAAATACTAATAACTATCTATACATGTAGTTTTGTTGGTACTTCAAGCTAAGGACATGCGTAGTTAAATTTACAAGGATTTGGTTTAATTGGTGAATTGTTCTGAAATATGCTTCAGAGACATTTTGTTGTGGGAACAATAATGTGTGAGTAAATTAATTTCAATTTAAAGTGGTCAAAATTCGTAATTTCTAACCAATGTTCCATGATAACTAATCAGTGACCGTGCATTGACAAGAGTGATGCAATATAAAATGATGAAAACTTCTATACGGTACGTGCGTAGCTGAATGATCATCTGCTTCAAAGAACAACGTTGTGAGTATTTTTCCAGTATCATTTGAATTTTTTATCGTTTGACATAAAATTGCGACTGCCAGGGTAGCCATTTTATATTCTGAATTTTATTGAGCTGTGGGATGCCTGCTTTGCTCTAGTTATTGATAGTAGTTTAACAAAGGTGGAATTGCGCATGATAGGTACGTATCTACGGAGGATAGGGGGAAGGGATGCAATTCAGCCTTACTAGTCCCTAATGACAGTCAGATAAAGGGCTCTGTGATGTCAAGTCATAAATCATTGATAATTATTATAGTTTTACTTGGATTTGCTTAAAAATCATCTAAAAGTGTGTTTTGAATGATTATTTTGTAAACAAACTGTTGGAAGATGAAAGGCAGAATAAGTAGAAGTAAAAGTAGAAAGTGAGTATTACTATTTTGTTATTTTATGAAGATTGGTCCTTGATATTATAATTTTTAAGGCTTTGGGATAAGATTTAAACTAGTAAATTGTATATATGAAATAAATGGATGTCATTGTTATTTTATATGGATTATTACTGAGAATAAATTGAATTGAGATATTTTCAATTGGAAATATTTATACTGTATAAATATATGAATGGAAGAGATATTCATACATATACACAAACAAAGTTATTCTTTTTGACTGTTTGTCATGTGAAAAAAAATCCTTACTAAATAACATATGTACATGGAACAATTTCTAAAATATACTGTGAAGATTTATAATTTATAGTAAATATAAAATATTCTTTTTGTTTTTATATCATGGACAAAGTAGAATTTTTGATAATTGTGATGCATCTTTGCATTTTTTACCAATTATGTTGTGATGAGTGAGAAATAGTTGCTTTCAAAGTTTAAAATAAATTAAAAAGTCATTTATAAACACACTCTGGTGAAAAGCCATATACAAGTTATATCTCTGACACAAGGTTTTTAGAAAGCAGCAATCTTAGATGTCATTTAGCAATACATTCTGGTAGTAAGCCTTTTTCATGCTACGAGTTTTTTTTTCATTGGTTGAAATAACTTAAAAAAAATTTCACATCATATTATACAGGCATTCACAGGTATTCATACAAGCTAACAATTGGCAACATCTAAGTATGTCTTGTAAGAACAATAAATGCAGTGAGAATTATTTACTAATATTAATGGGCATTGAAATATTAAGATAATGAAAATAGTTGTTTTGAGCCAATGGTGTTATATTCTGTAATCTATAAAAAAATTATTAGATGAAATCTTACATAAAATATACTTTGAAAATACAATTGTTTAATTCAAAGAAAATATGGTAAAATATATGTAAAATTAAATTATACAAATGTTACAAATTAAATTAAATTAATTTATAAGTAAAATAATTAAAATAAGTGTATATGACAAGGCCCTTGTGGTGAAGTCCCTGAAATGTGTGCAGCATTCCCTCATTGTTTAACAATGATTAAACACTGGACGAGAAACCTTCCAGTTCTTGGATTCATATCTTTCGTAATACATTGGCTTTTTTAAAAAATTCTTTGAAAATAACAATAAAGGAAAATAATTAGTTATATGAGATTAGTAAATACTTTTTCAGGTATTTCTTTGTAGGTATTTATGGGTTCAAATTGCAAAACATGTCAATTGAAATCTTTAATAGAAAAATTGAGCAAAAATGGTTGCCTGTGCTCTGCAATATTGCTTCACAATGGCTTTCCGATCAAAGTGGTTGTAAAGCAACATTAAAAAAAGAAAGTTTTATATCTGTGAAGTATAATATTTTTATTCATTTTTTTGAGCTTTCTAACAATATATTTGAATTGATGAGTTTGATAACCATAGTTAAATTAAAAAAAAAAACCAGAATATTTTATTCTTATTACATCACCTATATTTATTTTGATATCTGCTTCAAATGAGGATTCTACAGCACTGTTTTTTTTAATTTCATAAATTTGCCATCAATTTGGATCACTCCATCAGTTTTATATTCCTTTAATGTACTCTATCATAAGTGTAGGTACTTTTTCTAACCTCTTAGTAGTTAGAAATTTTTTTGATGATAAAAAATTACAAAATCACTTACAAGTGAAGTAAAGGAAAGTAAACAGTTATAAATACAGCAAAATATAGTAGCCAATTAATATGTTTAGTATAAGTCACAAATGGAAAGTACAGGACCTGATTTAGGGTGGAGGGTACATTTAGGGCTAGAGTCCCAGGGCCTCTTCAAATAAGAGGCCCCCACAATAGACACATTGAAAAAAAATCTTTCAAATTACAACAAGTAAACACTAGTAAACACTTTCCCTTTCATATTTTTTTTTGAGTCAAATTGAACTGAATCATCAATGATTTTTCATCTAATAAAGCTTGGAACATTCTGTTCCTTAAAGCTAAAATTAATTTTGCATAATTCTTGTTGTTGATTATATTTATATATGTTTAAGGATTTACTTGGTTTCACAATCAATTATTTTTTAAAAAACTACTGTTAAAAATTGCGCATTTTATTTGGATAATTCAAGCCCGAGAGCCTTTAGACCTCTAAATTCAGCCCTGGGAGCGTAAGTTAAAAAAAAATAATTCATGTGTAATTAATTATCAGGTTACAAATGTACGAAAATTTGTGGATGATTGCTAAGGCCTGTTGCCACAGTGAATTATAACATTGAGTATTTGTATAAATAGTTATTTTTTATTTGTTTTATTGGGTCTGGATACAACAGGTAATATGTGAGTCTCTTGTCCAGTAGGAACTTAACCCTCACCTTTCTAACAAATAGTAATAATATTAATTGCTTCTTCATTATGATCTTCAATGATCTATATCTTTTTCAGCAATATAAAATTAGGTAGTCCTATTACAGATATATTCTACTTAGTATTTAGTATATTATTGCATCAGATGTTATATATATTTCCACAAAAAGTGTTGAATATATTTATGAACACATGTGATAGGGTACTGCGAAATAGGTAATAGTGAGAGCAGACCAATTTATAAAACAGAATAAAATGTAATAAAAAATGTAATAAAACAGAAAAAATGTAATAAAACAGAAATGATGGAAAAAATTTGTAACAAAAGTACTTGCTACCTGATAAGTAGGTACATGATGTACACCCCAATATATTTTTTTAAATTATTATATTTTAAATTAATTATTAATTTTAAGGATTTATAAATATAAAACTTGACATAACATCAATATTGTCATTATCTGTGTAATCTTAAAAAGCCTACCCTAACCTAACCCAAGCAATGTGTTAATATGTAAGTGTTATTTTTAAAGAAAATAGGAGACAACATATGCACAAGACTATGGGAGAAGCCGAATTACGTGGTTCCATTTCACATGTAAATTACTTATTTTTGACAAATAACTTCAAAATTTACTGAAATTAAGTTTTATTATATACAATTTTCCTGGAACTTATTATGATATTATTATCTTAATTAAATCAAAACGCATTTTATATATCTGTAAATAGTTTATAGGGTTTCAAGGTTTACCACCAATAACGCTATTTAGAGTGAGTCACCTTTTTATATAGAGTTTTGTAACATAGACTTTTGTAATTACTATGTGTTGTTTAAAAGATGTGCTTAGAAGTTTCTTTCGCCGTTTTTTCTCCTCAATGTTAAAGCACCTTTTCGAAACGGTAGTAGACTCAAAAAATGGCGTGCATAAGTGTTTTTACAGAATACCTACATGATTTTGAATTTGAGTGAATAAATGTATGCACTAATATGAAAAACCAATTAAATTCGTCAAATATTTTCGTTAAATCGAGATTCTCGTTACATCGAGTCTCGTTAATGTGAGTTTTCCCTGTATCTTTATAAAAATGAATATACTTACACTGTTAGATAGATTACATTTATGGATTTTTTAAAAAAACATTTAAATAACATGTTATAAATCAGTATTTCAAGTCTGTTGAGATTATAAAAGCCATGTATTGAACTCGCCCAATAATTGCAACATTTAATTTACAATTAAAGAAAGAGTTTCTTATAGACACATAATTAAAATTATTGACAATATTATTTAGCATAATTGTTTACTTGTTTGCCAGATTCCATTGTAATAATTAAAGTAGAAGAAGAGAGAAGTAAATATATGAAAGTTAAGCATAAT
The DNA here is from genome assembly GCA_003671415.1 of Megathymus violae. Lineage (NCBI taxonomy): Eukaryota > Metazoa > Arthropoda > Insecta > Lepidoptera > Hesperiidae > Megathymus > Megathymus violae. The sequence continues at coordinate 1,782,554 of PDGT01000004.1, read as the reverse complement.
ATTTAGTTTTGTGTTTATTGTATATTGTGTATATTGTATATATAAAATTAATAAACCTTTACATACTCACACCCCCGCACTAGAATTCCCTGTGTTTCGGGTGGCATGGACATACATAAATATCATATCACAAACACCCACGACCGGAGGACAAACATTTATCTTTCACATAAATGTCTGCCCTGGCCGGGGATGAAATCCGGGACCCCTCGCTCGGCAGACAGGGTCACTACCAACTGGACTATGGGGTCATCATATATACAGTATATGTTCAAATTTTTTAATGTCTGGGTCTATATTACGGATGTTGTGGATAGGGAATTTCTTATCTGGATATGGATACGGATGTGTGAATAATATTTTACCGGTTTCGGTTACGGTTACGGATATTAAATTATTTCGGATTATCCGATTGTTTCGGATAATTTCGGTTACGGATGTTAGATGATTTACGACTCGGAAAAAAATATAATGTATTAGCAACCTAACAGTTTGACTTTATTTCTAGTTATTATGTAGTATTATAATCACAGAAAAAAAAAACAATAGCCTTAAAAAGTTTGATAATAAAAACTGTTTAAAATGAGAACATCGCGGCTAGTGTATCGGCTCGGCCGGCGAAAATCTGTCACAACGTATTTTATTTTGACTCTGCCGTTATCCGAAATTATCCGAAACTTTTTATCGGGTTCGGTTACGGTTACGGATATATATTTATTTCGGATATCGGATAGTTTCGGCAACGGTTACGGAGCTTCATAACATCCCTGGTCTATATATCATATTAATGCGCGTATCAGTGTTCCTTTCGCTATTTCTCGTGTTTCATGATGCTGTACGTAATTGAAGTCGTACTATAAAGTGACGGATATAAGTGTAAGTTATTACATTAAATTTATTATGTTGGGATAAGGTAAATCTAAAAAGAGAGAGATAGATAGCTATTACTGACCTAGATACGATGCAAGGGCGTACATAAATCAATACAGCTATCCAGGAATTGCGAAGTTGCCTGGGTTTGGTACCTACGTACTAGATTTCTAATATAGGTCGAGAATTTATTTATCCTTTGCCGAAGTAACTTGTTACAAATTTTACTTTACCGTGTGAGTCTATACAATTATGATTATTGTTACTTTTTGCACTTATTATTAGGTTGTCCTAAGTTTCAATAACGACTTTAAATAATAGATTATTATACAACTTAAATCTCGTAAGCACTTCAAAATCGTTTTTGTTAACTTTGTATGCAATCGTGCGCTGAACTAATTGGCTAAAATTATTTATTTCCTGAACCCGAGTTTAACACTTAATATTTCTTCATTTATTATGTTATAACGAAATAGAAACATGCGTTTGCAGCAACTGCTGCTACAACTGACAACCTAATACGACTGCTACAATAGACAACTGTCTATGGCGAAGTCCCTTGGACTAAATGTGAAATTTACTTTCTAGGAAGTAAACTTTAATGTCATTAACAAAGATTTTTGTATAGGACACATTTCCATAAACAATACATAATTACAGATAATGCGGATAATTCATAACTGCAATAAGAACTGGAAATTCAAAGATAGGTATGATTTTAATAATTTACTATGAAAGACGTCCAGAATAACTAGATAGTTCACAAATAAATTTATTGAATTGAAGGTAAATCGAAAAGAAGGTCGATTTTTAAGTGTTCATCGACAATTTTGTTCCTAATTTAATATACTACGATGGAGTGTTTATTTAATTCTTTCATGGATGTAGAAAGTTCCCTTAACTGCTTTAGCTTTGAATACGCCTCAACCCCGGCTCAGGTCTTGACCTTCAGCGTCAGCAGCGTATTTTATTATATTTTGAAAAGGGCTTGAATCTCAGCCTTTTTAAAATTCAATTTTGACAAAATAATTAATTTTCTTTTGTAATTTTTTTATCGAACGATATTGCAATTATATTTTTATAGTGTTTTCATTTAAAAATGGTCGAGTTTTTCTTAAAATTGGATGAAGAATAGGGATGTTATGGATATGAAATTTCTGATCTGGATTTGGATACGGATATATGAATAATATTTTACTGGTTTCGGTTTCGGTTACGGATGTGAAATTATTTCGGATTATCCGTTTGTTTCGGATCATTTTGGTTACGAATGTTAGATGTTTTACGACTAGGAAAAGAAATGTATTTACAAGATAACATTTTGAACTTTATTTCTAGTTATTGTGTTATCACTATTGTATGTATTGTAATCACAGAAAAAAACAACTTTAAATATTAAATAATAAAAACTATCTAAAATGAGAATGACGCGGCTAGTGTATCGGCTCGGCCGGCGAAAATCTGTCATAACGTATTTTATTTAGACTCTGCCGCTATACGAAATTATCCCATACTTTTTATCGAATTCGGTTACGGTTACGGATATATCTTTATTCTGGATATCCGATAGATTCGGCTACGGTTACGGAACTCCATAACATCCCTGATGAAGAATACAAATGAGGAGATGGCGTTTATAACAAGATATTATTTCGTGAGGGAATGTCATAAAACTTCAACACTGATTAGTCGCTTTTATCGCATCACATGGCCATCGACGTCGAGATTATTGCAAAGAAATGTATCAAAATAATAAGATACTATCTGCGAGCTTCGTAAATATTTAGCGTGCGCTGCACTGTCACTATATATTCGGTATTTTCACGTAAAACTGACTCCGACGACGCCACTACTGTTAGTTTTGCTAAAAGGAAATGTATGAAATGAGTACAGGAGGATGCAATGTAAAGTTTGAGATGTAGTAAAAATGATTTTTTTTGTAGTATAATGTAAATATATCATGGTGATTAAATATTTTAAATTGTTCTTTCGAATGCGGAAACCTATCATTAATTATAAATATAATTTATAGTTAGGCATGGTTTTCATGTAACTAAATTATTGACGAATGCTGAAAAAATACAGTATTTGGAGAATCAGGTATAATATCAAAAATTTGGTTTCATTGCAGGCACCGAAAGATGGCTGTCAAAAAACACGAGCTTGTCCATGACAATCGTCTTCAGCCGGACCTGGCTGCGCTGGAGCAATATCTTCAATTGATGAATGAGCAGCATACTTATCTGCCGCCACCTGTTGAGTTGGTGAAAACGTGCCAGGACATTGTAAAATGTCTTTGTGAGTACCGATTGTGTTTTTCATTTATTTAGTATTATTAATTAGTTAATGACAGCCGGTGAACGAGCAGACGAGGCGTTTGATGGCAATTGTGTCCCCCTTCAGGTATGTCATTGATTATAAATTATAAAGGAGGTCATTATATTTAAATATAAAGTATATAGTATTATATTTAATTATTAAGTGTATAGTATATAGTTAATTATAAAGGCAGGTTATAAATGGAAGCGGCTAAACCGCTTGTTAAAAGTAAATTTATACTGAAAGGCGTCCGAAAATTTGTGTATGGAAACTGGCATACCTAAAAAACCGTCTTTTGGAACAATCTCAGTTCGGCGGCCCCTGATAAAACATTTATCAATCGATATACTAAGTAATTATAATCAAAAAGTATTTAGTGATATAATGTCGTAAGCTGTAAGTAATTTCTGAGATATTTCAGTTCAGAGTTTAAAATTGTTGACAAATACTGCATTTAATATTATTACTCTTTATTTTAATTTAGTGGATTAAAAATGTATCAGTCAGATTTATTTGTGCTAACTTCCGTGAATTACGTGCATAAGAGTTACGACCTACGCCACATCGGGTTTCCTCACCCCATGGATTATCGAGGTTGGATGCGTGCGGTATTTTTTTATTCTGAGTATTTATTGTGTATATGATAATTTTGGAAAAAAAAATAATAATATTCATAAATCAACAATTGTATTACTTTTACACAAATAAACAAAACTTGAAATTTTTTTATCGATTTCATACATCAGTAGGTAGCGCGTATATTAATATTTTATTTAAATAGATAAGTAACAGGTTTTGGCACATTGGAATTAAATATGTAAATTAATCACATTATGTAGTTTGTTGTTTTGAATGAAATCTGTGATTTAGTTATATTTAGCTTTTAGTCAAATTTTGGTCTTTTTGAAGACGGTTTAAAAAAACAGGTAGGTACAATTTAAACTAAAACGAGAAAATAAATCTAAACAATATATTATTATATGCACCACATACTGAAATGTCAGTTGAAGTCAGTGCCAAGCCTGAAACAATACTTAGCAATTTAAATTTCTTAATAAATATAAATATTAGTAATAAAATAGTGCTATGTAGTTTTACTTTTTAAAAAGTAAAGTAGTTTTTTAAAAACTTTGAAAACCGCTGAAATATTACTATCCATCCGTTGAGAAGTTCCACTTTTTATCTTCACAACCCACCACCAGATCCTCCTCATGTTTAAAAGGGATCAAATCAGAGCTACCGCATCTTTATATACTAAAAAATAATCATCAAAATTTGAACATAAACCAAATAATTACGGTTGGATATACTTATTAAAAAATTAAATACATTAGTACATCAAAGTAGATTAAAAATAAAAAGGCAAATATTAGTGTTATAGACGAGAAATATCCTTAAACACGGCTCAAGTTCCCATCCGTTGAGGAGTTCCACTTTTTTATCTGAAAAAAATATCATCAGATTCTCACCACACAGATTTTTGCCGTATTGGGGCGGCTTAGAATACTCCCCCCAATCCTATGCTGGCAGAACAGGGTGTCGTAAGAGGCGACAGAAGCCAGCCTGCTCGGTGGTAGAGCTTCGCGTATGGATTTTATTATCAATATTGTTATTAAGTCATTAATATTATTACTGCTATTATTATCTTTCCGTGAAGTTTGGCTGACTAGCTACCACCCTCCTGCTTAAGCCAGCCGCCAAACGATTCATGTTCCGGCTGGGGGCTTGAGAGTAATGTCAATGTCCATGGACGACGATATCTGCTTACCATCAGGTGGCTTTCCTGCTCATTTTTCGGC
>PDGT01000004.1:1730141-1777519 GCA_003671415.1 Megathymus violae | reverse complement strand
TTTTAATGCGTTATTGTACCCGTTTGAAACCAAATAATTCCGAAAAAATTTCACTGACAACATTTTATCACTTAATATTCCTTAATTGTAAATAATTAGTCTATCGATTGACACCGTCATGTATTTATTGTAATTGGCCGTCGAATTAAGGTTTTTTCAAAATGAACCTTTAGAAAGAACTTGGAACTTGCTTACTTTCTGAGATTTGGTAGTGCCGTTTAAATCGGCTAAAATTGCACCACCGACACAACTATTAATTAAGCATTATCAGAAGATACTTTGAGCAACTTAACGTTTTCATTTTAATATTGTTTGTCTAGTAGCTATGCTAGGTGTTTTATTACGCTTCACGATATTTTTATTTATGACTAATTTTATGTATATTATTTTAAATACTTTCTATATTCCGTGCAATGCACTGATTATTCAACTCCAAATCGCCGGTGAGCGATGTGATAATTATTGTGTTAAACTCTATAAGGGCACCATCAATATAATGATTAATAAAAAATGTAAATCAGTTAATGAATAACATCAAAATACGTACAGCGCGGGCGTCAGGCAACGAGGAGGATCTGTGGCTGCTCCTCCAAGCTGTGGAAGAGTTTCTCATTCGCGTCATGAACACCGTTAGTTGCGAGCTTCGTCAAGAGGTTGTCACGGCTCTACTTGATAAATTCTATTCACTCATCTCTGATCCACGTAAGTGTATAACATATTAATTTGTATTGAATCTCTAAATACTGTATGATATACAATTTTTAAATAACCGTTAATAATAGAATGTTCATAGGAAAGGTTAACGTTCAATATTCTTATTTCATTTTAATGTTCCACGGCTATGCGCCTCCCACAATGGGAAGGGTAAAAACTATAATCCACCACCTTAACTAAATGCAGATTGACAAACTTAACATTCCTTTGAGAACCCTTAAGTATGTACACAGGTTTACTTATATTGTTTTCCTTACTTGAAGCAAGTGACAATTAATTTTTAATTCGCTCATAGACTGAATGTGGGAAAACAACATTCAAACTACTAGCATATAGCCACAAAGTAAATAAACGGAACAGAGGCAAGGCTACATACAACTGCGCTTTGATAGGTACACTACTCCAAACGTGAGGCACGTGTGTGTGTGAGCACGAGCGGCCTGTCACGTACGGAGCGAAACCGGTTTATACAGGCTCGGCGCGTGCTCTACCACAGGGTTCAAGCGTCGCTCTTGACGCGTCGTGTTTGTTATTATTTTACAGTTTGAAAGTGTTTTAATAAGAAAAAAGTACAAATATGGTTTACTGCAAAGTTTGTATGAGCAATAATTTTTAAATACATCATATTTTTGATATCTCAAAGACTATTAGTAAGTAATTACTAGTAAGTAAGTAATAACTTGATTATTTAATTTGTTATTTGTATTATTAAAAAATGCTTTAGTCTATATATCTTGATAATTTGAACACTAAATGTCTCCAAAATTACAAATGTGAAAAAATGAAATTGAATGTTAATGGATCTGAACAACTTACATATATGGAAAAGCAATCTTTTTTCACCCATTACACGGATTTTAATGATGTTAGTGCGTAATCAAGTTTTTTAAATAATATCTCTTGACAGTTTCGCATCGCATTTGCTAGAGCAAAAATTTCAAGAATAATTTGATCTCGAAATAAACATCGTTAATGTTGGTACTACAGATTATTAAAACGTGTTTATTAGAATATTAAACTATATTAGATTTATATTTTACCATACAATTAAAACTCATAACAAATCATTGGAAAACAAAAATCACTAAAAATATATTTAGAAGAAGTAAATGTAAAAATTTTTTTTTAATATATATGTTTAATAAAAAGCTGAGTTTTTATTTAATTTTATGCTCCTGTGGCAACTATACCAGTGTAGGTAAAAAAAAAATTTGTATGTTTCTTGAAAGCTTTGTCTCAGTTCCTTTTTTTTGCTTAGTGATATAGCTTAAAACCTTTATATTAAAATAAATGCTAATCATAAACTATTTTATGCGCATCGTGACCATGATCCATGTAATTGTGTCGAAATATCGGTACAAAACATAAAAATACGTTAGTACCCGCTACAGTTAAAATGTATATTGCTTCCCTCGAATAGTGCATGGAAACGACTGGTTACGTTTAGTTATATTCTTCACATAGCAAACAATTCCTCTAGTGATTGCATTAATTGCAGATGAACTAAGAAAGTTTTAATTGGAATATCTTCAACTCTGCAAATTTGTCTAGAAATGTTGCCATCGGAGCTCAATTGTGTTTTACTTCAACACTTTGCAGAACTTGGCGATTTCCATGTCTTAAACTCTGGACTGAACTAAGTTTGGTGTTTCATATTCTTCCTTAATTACCTTATTATATAAAGCGACGAGGGATGTATATAAAAAATTAATTACGAGTATACATGTAAACAAATTTTTATGTTTTTGGTGTTCATGTATTCAGACAGATAACGTCGAACGAATTTCAATGAAAAAGAAATGGAATAATTATTAGCGTTATAATGATGACTAAATAAATACATTAAAAAATTACATTTTGATTCAAATAATATATACTTATTTGGTTCTATTATATTCTTTTTTAATGATATCATTTTGTATTTGAGGCACATTGCACAATTAGTAGTATTTCTTTCTCTTCTCTTCTTTCCTTTCCTTTCCCTTCCCTTCCCTGTTTCTCTACACCGAAAACAGACACACAGGCGTGTTATTTAAGCGTTTGGCGTAGCGTAAAGTTAAAGCGGTACAATCAACATTTTGAAAGGGTCTTTCATTGTTTGATTTATCCTGGAGAAAATGTAATTCTTAACTTACTTGCGTAAGTCTTACTCAACATGAAATCGGAGGGTCTTCTATCGTCACAGTTCTAACGCGCGACACGACACAACACGGACAATTTATAAAACTGTAATGGTGCTGGCGCGTCACGTTATGTTATTAGGATCATAAATGATATGTAGCATTACACTACAGTTTTAAATAAATTATTTTATTGCCCTGAACCTTACGGTTTCTTATTGATGTTTGAGACACTATAAATTGGTTATAAATTGATCTGGACCATTATGAAACATCTCCTTTACCTGACTATCTATACTAATATTATAAAGAGAGAGTGCGAATTTTGTGATTTTGTGTATATGCGGAGGTAAATATCCGAAACTATGGAACGTATTTGAACGTATTTGACGGGCCGCTTATAATAGTATAAAATTAATGAAATTATTATTGTGAAAAGAATCGGATGCGTGCCCGGCTACTTCCACCGTTCTGGTGGTCATCGACGGTACCGACAACAACGCTTCAATCTCTGCCGCTCGCTGGCTGGTGCAGGAGAGAGACAACGGGCCGGGAGGCGCGGGGCTCCGTTCCTCGCTCTCCTGCCTATACCGCTGGATGTATGAGTGGCACGGCACACCGTCTCTGGGCGAGTGGATCATGTCTTATATCAAGGCGCTCGAGGTGCGTATGTGTTATATGTAGTTATAGTCGTTGTTTTTTAAAACTTGAAACAAGGAACTTGAATTTAGGTACGTCTATTTCAGGGTTGTTATGGAGTTTGTAACCTTAACTGAAACAATTGGATCCGAAATAAAAATATATTCGAAATTGTAACCGAATTCGATAAAAATGTTTCGAATAATTTAATAGGGGTAGAGTCTAAATGAAACACTTTATGGCAGGTTTTCGATGGTAAAGGGGATACACTAGCCTCTCGCTTTTTAAGCTTACTGTGTCTTTCAGTATTTGCCAAGTAATACCCAGGGATAAAGTGGTACAGTTACTTCGTAAATACATTATATATATTTTTTCAACTAAATCCGTAACTGAAATTATCCAAAACAATCTGATAATTTGTAGTAATTTCATATTCGTGTCCGTAACCAAAGTCGGTAAAATATTATTTATATCTATTTCCATATCCAGATCCTAAATTTCATATCAATAACATCCCTAATGAAGTTTATTAATATACGTCTATTTTATTTATTATAACTTACGTCCTTGCCAGAACATCTTTTGGAATTTGAACCAACTCCGATTCAAATGTACTGATGTGTTTTCTACTTGCATCTAAATTAAGTGCCATAATTTTGCCATTTCGTCGACAGGAAAACGAACGTTTCGACATTCTGATCGAAGTGTCCGTAGACAACCTGGGAAGTATGTTCTCGGCCTTGGACACACCGGCCCTGCGTCACTCACACGCCGATGTCATATTTCATGTGCTCGCGTCCCTGCGCGAGTCAACCGATGCACTTGATAGAGTAAGTGGTGATAATGTAACTAAACGGAGAATAAACGGATGGACTATCTTGCGCCAATTACTCAATAAAGTAAATCCATGTTATTGAAGGATGGTGTGCATTGATTTAACAACCTGCTGTAAACGTACACGTCTCGTTTGTTGACGCTTTGATATCGCAATTTTATATTTTTTGGTGATGTATTTTAATTGCGTACTCTTTTAGTAGGATAATACATCCGTTCTTGCATTACTCTGTCGTGTCACAATTCTACGATCTGTCTATAAAATCAATCGAATCATTTCCAGACGGTTGTCTCGATTTAATTATCGTTTTTATTTTAAAAATTTAATTTCTTCGAGAATCGTAACAGTATGTTATAAAAGTTTATTGAATACTATGTTCGTTGTTGATCGCTTACCCTGAATAAACAGTATGAAGAGTTGTGCAGGTTGAAATTTCATACTAAATATTGGATGTATTAAAATAATTGTTAAAAATTATATATATAGTGCGTGTTTTTGAAATCGCCTCGTTTATGTTATTTTTATTTGTTGTATTTATTTTTGTCTCGTGGTTCTTCGCCTTCGTCATTTCGGTATAAAACTAAACACCAAGATGAATAAAATCTACGCATCGTATCTTTTATTGTAATTTGATTGTTATTTAAAGGTTGATATTTAATATTTTCTAGATCTCGGGGCACGTGGGTCGCGTTTTGACTCAACTGGCTGCTGAGAGCGGGCAGTGGAGCCGTACTCTGCTCCAGAATATTGTGGACATTCTGACCGCCATGATTGATTGTCTCATTGCCCCGCTTAAAGGCGAAGCGAGGGAGGGTTTTAGAGCTAAATACGCTGAAGTGGTAAGTAAAAGAATGCATTAAAGTAAAAAAAATTAAGGTCATTTTCGAGTTCTTGACAGCGCGGTTGAAATTAAAATTTAGAAAGATCGTACCAGCCACGTTGCAAGAGGTCTCAGGTTCTTGGTTGCTGCAGATCAAGGTTTTCCTTTGGACTTGGTTCTTTGACATGTCTCATTTGTGTCAATTACTGGTGTGAAGCAACCTTATGATCAGTGGATACCGATGCCTGTGGATATCTTTACAACATCACGGGTGTTGCTGATGCGTTGCCGCTTAAGAAGGAAGTGGAAGCCACTTGTTAAACTGGTTCTTGAATATTTCAGCTGTAATATGTTAAAAAACATTGCATGGTTGATTTTTAGTCTAAACGGAAAATAGTAGCAAATAAATGACATTGACCTCGAAGCATGAGAACAGTCGATGTTACACCGAGCAGTACATGGCCCAACATGAGAGCTATACGAGTGATAAACAACGGGAGAAAGACCTGATTCCGCGGTGTGTGGCTTGTACCCTTATTGAACCGAAAAGAAGAAATAGAGTGTAGGAAATTTTCAAGTTTCAACTTCACATCAGGGTCTAGAGATTATATTTGTATGACTTTTTATTATTTCCTTGCATGTGCTGCGAACTCTACTGTGGCATTTGTAATTGTGGAAACGATACAACTTCGAGACATGCGAAATATTATTCTAAAGAGACTATTATACATTATATTTATTTCTTTATTTTAATGTACGTAGATCGGGTGCCTGGAACGGCACATGGCGTCACGCGGGTGCCGGTTCTTGCAGCTGCCTCCATGGCGCGCTCGCAACGCGTGTGTACCCCGCGCGCCTAGGAAACCCCGCGTGCCCACACGCAAAGTCGGCCTCATCAACCTGGGGAATACTTGCTACATGAACAGCATCATGCAAGCGCTGCTCGTCACCAGGCAGTGAGTTTTTAACTTTGCACTTACTGTTTAAAGTTATCTATATGTTTACATTTTAGATAGTATTATGTTCGTTAAGTATAATTGGTGACTCTAAATAAAATAAAATATAATAAAACTTGTAGCTCTTTATGTCGAAAAGCTCATATCAAAGACATTCTTATGAAGAATAGGTTTTACAAACTAGATGATTATTTTAAGATCCAATACTGATTGGACATAAATTTAATATATAGCCATAAGTAGGATAATGCATACTGTTCTGTATGTATCTACGAGTAGGAAAAAATACCCTAGGGTTGTTTCTTGCGCTTCCTTTGTCGAGACCATTCACGATCGGGATTTATTGAAACGATGGCGTAGCTTAACTTGTTGTGTTTGTAAAAACAACTTCCATAAATTTGAATGCTCTGGTCTATGCGCAAGTCGTTGTAATTTACGGCACCACTGGAGTTGCCAGCTCGCAGTACTGTAATTGTGGAGTTTTCACTTGAATGGAGTTTGAATTGAGTTCAGAGGTGCCAAAATTATTGGTGATAATTGTATATGTCATAATTTTTATCCTGCTGCTGGCTAAGGGGCTGTCGTCAAATGTCTTTACAAAAATTCATACGTCAAACTGCCCATACATTGAACATTTAAACCATACAACTGTATACAAGCAGTACTCTCCGTTTAATGATCGTACGAAAAAGATGATAGCTTATATCATTACTTACTGACAACATTTTTTGCTGTATGTACGGTACTCAGAATAAGTGGTTGACCGTTATCAAGTATAATTTGTGTTAAATATTTTATATAATATCAACTAACGTTCCTTTTTGTTGCACATTACAGTTGTTTTATAATGATTTTAATTTGATATTTGCTGGTTTATTTTGCGCTGCTGCTAATAGTCACATTTTGTGTTATTATTTATGTATTATATAGATATACAATTTGTTATAACCAATACCTTTGTTATCTATGATCTGTTATAACAGGAAGCGAAGTACTTTTGAAATATTGCAATTAGACCATAAAGCTATAATTTAGACATTCACCATTGAATTACACAGGCCTTTAATAACCGGTAACGGGAGAAGACGTGATTGAACAAATTTTGATATCTTATTTATTTTGTTTTGCTAAAGTAATGCTAGCGTGTTCTGAGATATTTATTTCTTGCTTTACGTGCAAAGAGCTACTGTACATACAATACACTTTTTTTAAGGATTCTTAATACTACAACTAAGACTAGCATATTGTCTTTATAATATTATGTTGAAATAAATTAATACTCAAGAAAGAAGTATATTACATAAGGTTCCTATAACCTGGAAAACTCTTTATCTTCTGCCAAATGTTTTATCAGCTAAATGCTTCAATGCAATCTGCATCTGTCTTAGTACTAGGCTTAAGCATCCACTCAGATAGAGAGGGGTTAAATCATCAATAGAGGAAAACACAGTTTGTCGGACTTAACCAGACATTAGCTATGAGGGCATTATAACCAAATACTTAGTTGGGTTCTTCTGCGTTTAAATTGAAAGTGTGCGTTTTCACTCTGCATGTTGGTAAGAAATATAACAGTGGCTGTGCGGCAAGTTCAGAGCGATGGTGAATTTGCAGGGTAACGTTGAATGGATGACAGACAATCTGCTCATTTATATTCCGTTGTTATACTGTATAAGCAATGCTGAGCAATATTATAATTAATCAGTGTACCAAACGATTTGTATTTATAAAAAAAATATTATGTTATGTAGTTTATGCACTGCAAAATTGTAGCTGGTATTATTTGAACGTAAAAGAAGCGACTTAGTTTACAATAAATTTGTACCTTTATGTTGCCTATAAATAAATCTGTTGTTATTTTTGTTAATAACTAATAACATCCTCATCATGCCCTCATCACGTGATTACGTAACTCAATTGCGGCTTTATTCAAAGTCAATCTTAATGTAATTGTGTTGAAGTGACACGTTGCCACTCAAGATGTCGCCTTTGCAATTGGTTGATCCCTATAACACCTGCATCCGGCGTACGTAAACAACAATTTTGTAATAGAGACACTTCGGTGGCAGTTTTCTTAGTAGCGCCCTCTACTAAAAGGTCATAATGTGCATGATATTCTGACATATGTTTTATAAAAAATATGAATAATGTACGAGTGTTTGTACCAGTGGACCTCTGAAGGCTGATGGTCAAATTTATATACTTATTGGGATGTTAAATTTGCATATTGCTAAAACAGTATTTTAATTTTTTATAATTTTATATAATTTAATGAGTACAATTTAATAGTAATACCACCCTTAAATAAGGCCATAGTTTGCTGCACTGGCCAAGCGAGGACTGAAAGTCTTCACACACCTTTGAGAACATTATAAAAGATTCTCTGGGGTGCGAGTTTCATTATGATGTTTTACTCCACAGAAGCATGTTATAGTACATATATATAATTTGATATTTCAGAGGTGCTTGCAGGATTCGAACTCGAGTCTCCCTTCCGATGTTCATTAGGTTATATATAATTGAAAATAAAATACAATATAAAATACAATAAATAAAAAATTTTTTTGAAACAGTGTATTAAATGTTTTATTTGATATGTATTTTTATTGCTTACATATACTGTGTGGCCTGGTAGGGCTAGTTACATAATATATTTAATTATGGATGATTCCACTTGCTAACTACTGAATGTATTAATATTAAGTGTTCTGTGACACATATCAAATGAATGATGAAACTTAAAATCAAATAACACATTACTTTGTGAATATGATATTGGTTAAATATTTAAACCAACGATTATACATTAAAATAAGTGGTAATAATTATTATACTGATTTTTCTATTCTTCATCAAGGTTCAGCACCCATGTTGTACTCAAGATGAATGGTGTCCCTTACTGGTCGAAAGTGGGCATTCTGTTCACCAAGATGTTACACTCTATCTCGACCAAGCTGAATACTGAAGAGTTCTTTTCCGTGGTTAAACCTCCGTTCCTAACTGCCGATACACAACATGACAGCTCCGAATTTCTGGGGTAAGTTACTATGGTATTGTTGGATTTTGTGCTATATCTTGATACTTTTATAAATCATTAAAGCACACACAGCTATTTAGTGTATGAGATATCATCACTTGAGAACATCTCGACCTATTTTTTTGTGTCCGTTATTGTCAGAACAAGTTTTGAATGAAGTAAAATTTTTGGGAAATCCACCAGGGAAGTCAGAAATAAGTAATGGTATTTTTGTATTAAAATCCCAATAATGGAATGTGACATTGCCATGCAATTTTTTCATTTTCTACATTAGTAAATCGCATCCGTGCGAAACCAGGGCAGGTGGCCCATTATGCAACAGCTTGCAGTCAGTGCGGTGTGTATTTTATTGATGTACAATACATCTATGTAAATTATATTGCTATAGATTTTTTCTACATAAGTCTGATGATAAATGGAGAAAAATACTCAAATGTTAAAGCACACTAACTTATTAAAACATATTGACTGGGACATATTGAAAGTGGAAATATTGTGTTTAAGATCATAATTTGTCACTCTGGATAAAGTATAACTCTGGTCAAGTAGGACAAAATTAACACACTTTCGGCAGAACTCTCATTTTTCCTCAATGTTTTCCTCACTGAAATAAGTGATAATTGATTTCTTGAGCATGAGATTGAGCGATTTGGCCGTATTGGGGCGGCCTACAATACTCCCCCCAATCCCATGCTGGTAGAAAAGTGTGTCGTAAAAGGCGAAAGAAGCCAGCCTGCTTGGTGGTAGGGCTTCGCGTAAGGATTATATTATCAGTATTCTTATAAATTCATTATATTATTAATGGTATTATTATCTTTCCGTGAAGCCTGCCTGGCTAGCTACCACCCTCCTGCTTGAGTCAGCCGCCAAACGAGTCGTCATATTCCGGCTGGGGGCTTGAGGGCCAGTACATTCTTTCTTACCTTCTTCTCATTTCCTGGCCGACAACGCATGAGTGATACGTTTGGTCTTGTTGATGTCCATGGCCGACGGTGACCACTTACCATCAGGTGGCTCGTCTGTTCGTTTGACGGCTTTTAACATAAAAAAAAGAATGAACACTTTGGAACCAGGTACTTTATGTTGGTAACCAACATCCAGTCCATATTCCGTACATAAAAAGATTTTATGTATTTTTTTTTCATTCTAATTATGTGTATTCGTCCTCCAGGTACCTGTTCGAGTTGCTCTCCTCGTACGAGCACAGCTCCGACCGACATCACGATTACTCTCGACCGGCTGTTCTCAACAGCGCTAACCGCTGGAGGACTAACCAGTTGGTTCTGCATGGCAACAGGTTAGCCTCTTTTACAAAAAAGCCGTCGTTATTTTTTTTATATTTGCCCCAAAAAAAAATTACATACATGTGTAGTGTCACCCGTTTGTGTTCTTTTTTTAAATTAAAATACCGAGTCTTAATTAACTGGGTTCGAACCGTTTCATTTTCAATAAGCTGTGGCTCTTGTGTGTGTGTGTGTATGTGTACTTGTTTGTGCTCCCATGATCCTATTATGATGTATTTTTTCATCATCGCAGAAGTTATGTTTCATAACATTTTCTTGAGCTTTATATTACATTCCGTTCTACAAAGAAACCAACAATCCAATTTTTTAACGCACCACTTTCACACTTGTGAGCTCTTGTTTCTTCTCAGAAAGCAAACCACAGTCAGTTTAACATTTGACTAAGTGCCAGTTGGCAGACTTCGATAAAGTACTTCAGTTCAATTCATTCAGTGGCATTTGTGTCCATGAATGCCCGGACGTGCTCATTTTTTAAATCAACTGACTCTCCAGTCACTATAACCATTTAAAATTAAAGTAATAGTATAGGTAGCATTAAACAGGCATTGAAATTGATTAAATTGACATTGCCCTGCCGCCATTGCTTCAATTATTCAATAGGGTGCATTTTTTTGATGTTAATAGCCGACAAATGAGCAGACGAGCCATCTGACGGTAAGTGGTCATCGTCGCCCATGGACATGGACGTCAGCAAGAGCAAAAGTATAACTGGAAAATATAATAATATAATGAATATAATAATAATAATGTTCACGGAAATGTAATAATATTCATGACTTAATAATAATATTGATAATATAATCCTTACGCACAGCCGTACCATCAAGCAGGCTGGCTTCTGTCGCCTGTTACGACACCCTGTTCTGTCAGTTTAGGATGGGGGGAGTATTCTAGGACGCCCCAATACAGCCACATAATTACAACTAGAGGCCCTCAAAAGTATTATGAACTTATCCAATACTTAATAATGAAACTTGAAATATATTAACTAATGATTTATTTTCTGTTACAGTGATTGCAACCGTCCCGGGACGAGTCAGAATCGTCGATCAGTTTCCCCGCGTCCTGGGAGCAGCGCTGCTGGTCTTTATTTATTATTTAAACCTAGTTATTTTTATTGACTCTATTAAAAGTATCTTATTTCGTATTGACGTAGGCAAATTTTATTACAATATGTCGAGCGGTGTCAGCATTACTGAAGGATAAATATCTTAACAAGCATACTTCCACATTTATCTAACACTGTAAATCAGTTTGTCATAAATTATTACTGTCCCATATACAAGTTTTGATTGTCTTCTTCCATTATTCGTGAACGTACTCCCTACTTAACCTAATGGCAACATAATTTACGTATATACTTATGTTTTAGATAGTGCTCATATATATCTTATTTGCTCCTTCTTTTTTCCTTTGCTATCCTTGACTTAGTATGTAGTGATGAATACTTCATATATTTATTTTACTCGTAAATAAATACGCTGGTTTCTAAAGGACGTTTTTAACTACACAAATGCCACAGCTGAAAGAACGGATCCAGTTAAATTGCGATTTATATTTCAGGCTCCAGTTCATCGATGAAACGCATTACACCGGAGCACGAAATCGCTGTGCCGCCTAAGAAACGTATGCGTATATCCGATACGGTATTCTTGCGATGCGATTCGTTCATCGACAATCTGTTCGGTGGGGTGCTCCTCACTCGCGTCGAATGCACGCATTGTCATTCGTCGTCTTTGTCGCGCGATGTTTTTCGCGATCTCCAACTTGCGTTCCCGGAGAAACCAGACGGATGGCATTACAGTGTGCAGAGCCTTTTGGACTACTACTGTTCGAAGGAGAGCCTCACGGGCGACAATAAGTACCAGTGCGGCGACTGTGGCGAACTCCGCGACGCCGAACGAAGCGTATTGATTGAGACCACTCCCAAGTACCTTATACTGGTGCTTAAGCATTTCAAGTAAGATTTGATTTGGTATAAAATGTTTAAAAGATTACTTTTATTATATAGACGAATAATAATTATTACGAAGGTTGTTTAGCTGCTGTTTATTGTCTGTTCTAGTTCTTTACATTGGGTAAATAGCTCTTATTCGCATTTTGGTTCAATACAAATCATGAAGTGCGAAAAACATATTCTTCAGAAATAAAGTTATTTCAATAGCAGATAGTGTTTTAAATCTATCATTGATAAATTAGGAATAGATTTTTTTTTATGTTGATGTAATATGTTTGTATCATACAACCGAACACATCGGCCTCCTAATGGTAATTGATCACCACCGTCACCGCTTATGGTCTTAAATGATACCGATGTGTCGTTTCGACTCATTCGAAATCAATTTTTAAATTCAATTGATTTAAATTCCAGGTTCGATTCAAAGATGCAAATGCAGACGAAGCTTTGCTACCCGATGTATTACAACGACAATGTAAACCTGCCGACCGTGCGCTCGCAGGCCGATCACGCGGCATATACCCTGTACGCAGCTGTCATCCACGCCGGCACTACTTTGGACTCCGGCCATTACTATACCCTGGCCAAGGATAACGATCAATGGTACTTGTACAACGACGACGCAGTGACCCTGTCCGACGAATCCGAGCTCAGCGAGGACGCTGACGGTGCCACTCCATACATACTCTTCTACAGGCGAAAGGACATCGAAGAACCTTCCGCGCCGGCTCTGGAAGACATCCCACAAGTGCTCCAGGAAATGGTTCTTGCCCACAACAAGCACTACGTCGAGACCGTTAGGCAAATGCACATCGCGCGTCCTTGACGGTTAAGGTCCGACAAGCACATCGACTTCTCCGTACTGGACTTAGTCGATGGCGATAAAGCGTAAATAACTACAGCAATCAGATTGTGTTTACAAATGTTTGTTGTGGAGCTGTGAGCAAAAACTTTTGTTGGGTCTGCTCTGAAGTGATCTTAAGTGACAGTTTCCAGTGTTTTTGAGCCATTTATTTAATATATTGATGGTTTATTTATGTATATGACTCGTTGTAGCGTAGTCACATTGTTTCGGAGTGCATGTGCACATGCTGAGCTCCAGTGGTGTTGCATAAATGTAGGTTTAGTGTGACACATTTATGTAGAGTTCGTTTTAGTTGTTATATATTTATAATCTATAATTATATAGATACAATTGAGACAAGAAAACATGTATTATGTGTTTAATGAAATACAAAATGTATGTCAAGATGAATTTTAATGTAATGAAAGCTAAAAATCTTACTATTTACCATGGTATGTTAGTAACCGCGATGTTGTTTTGTCGTCTACGTTTACGCTGACAACTAACTTGCACTTCAGATACTCAATGTAGCTATACAGAATAAAGAAGTAAACACGACATATATTGGTTGCACAATCCAATCAGCCCAAACTACGTGACAGCAAGTTGTGTAGCTCGACTTCTGTATTCACCTGCTTTTACAAATGGCTTTTGCAATTTATGCATGACACTTATTACCGTCGAATGTATTGCTCGCAACAAAAGTAACTTCCACCACCCATAGATATTTATCGCTATGATATATGACTAAAACAGTTTGATCTGTATGCTCAATAATTTATTAAATTAATTTAGACTGCATATATGAATTATAAACCTTTTAAATGAACCCTATGGGAGTGATTATATAGGAAAGTATAAAAGACAAAAAATTAATTAATCACTAAAGATCAACCATCAAACTTTGGTAGTCCACTGCTGGACAACAACTGTTTTCGAGGCAGTGTATATAAATCACTACTAAATTAATACTATTAGATTTTACCCAGGCATCGCACACATTTGTTTAATACATTCTTCTAGGCCGGTATAGTGCTCACTGGTTGTTAGCTGGACGAAAGCTGACATACCATGTATTTTCGATTAAGGTTTTTAATATACTAAGATGAGATTGCTTCTCTCGTTTTCCTTGTGCCGTTCTCTTGTATTAATTTAGGTTAAACTTTTTAATTTAGCCAGTTAACTCGGCGCCTGCACTATAGTGTTTATCTAATGATAGTACAGACCTTTACTCTGCAATGGGCAATATGTTGAAGTTAGTACAGCGCCGACGACAAAATTAACCCTTACGATTGACAACAATATAATGTTACACAATTATGTCCGGATATTTTTACAGATGTCTGTGGGCTGCAGTGGCCGCCGAGTGACCTGGTAGACCGTTTGCTAATCCTATATTAGTATTAAAAATATTATATAAAACGTATGTGGCTATAATATATTTGTATTTATTTCAGATCATAAGGTCCAATATATTTATTGTTTTTCAATCCTAACTATGAGTACTGTGTTTGTTCTTAAAGCACAAATATATCAATGTAGTAGGTAAAAGTGTAAATTTTCAGTTTCTACTGATACCTGTTCTGTTCAAACGTCAATATAATAATTATTGTAGTTTTAACGGATTTTTCAATACTCTGTAGTATTTGGCAACATGATAACTGCATAGGAATAAGTTTTTCTGGCATAGTAGAAGAAGTTTATGAATGTACGAAGTGACGTACAGTATTACCCATCATATTTTTACTCTGTGTTAATACTTCTAATACTAAAATCACAAGGAACCTTAACATATTTTCTATTTAACAACAGATCATTGAAAAACGATAAATATTTTATCATTCGAATACTAATTGATTTATTATAGTATTTTACGAAAATCGACTTAGTGTATGTACATATTAATAACACGTGGGTATTATGTAAATGAAATTCTGTCGTAATGTTCGAGTTGGAGGCTGGAGAAGATGGATATTTCTGATTATATATATTTTGTGAAATTCGTTACAATTTCTACTATGGTAGAATTGTGTTTAAAGAATTAGTGTGTGTGCGAAAGCTCTTAAACTATATCACTACACTTGACTCTTGTTATATGTATTGAAATATAATATTTGTAGTTCATAGACATTTAAATATCTTTGAAATCGATGTGTAGAAAATAGATTTAGAATACATTCAATTATCCGTAGAACAGCTTGTCTGTGTTGTGTTATATTACCGTAACACCGTTCCAGTATAACGTGTGGGAATATGCAATAATCATAGATTACGACTATAAAGTAAACAATTATATATATAACATTGGTATTAACCATGAAAGAAGTTTTAGTCGTAGTTGGACATTTGTCTCCGTGTTTTCATATAAACTGTGTAAATATATAATGTGATTAATATAAAGCAACTGCTGGCATTTGCCTGTCCGTTTAGTATGTCTTTTCAGAATAACAACATTGCTAATTATTATAATAAATAATCACTAGGGCTACTACTGGAAGTATTCTGCGTTGTATAAGTGTCGGTATAATAACTAACTGTATTTTGAAAATCTCGGTGTACACGAATTATTTATATATTATGTATACAAACTTCTACTGGTAGGCGGTAGAATATTTGTTATCCTATTAATGTGTAGGGTATATCCTTAAAGTTCTTCTATTCTAAACTTATTTATTTGTACTATAACATCAAGTATTATTGTAATATTAAATGGAGTGAAACTAAGACGCATTAAGAGTGAAACTGCTGCTAAAGAGTTTTTTTATATTTCTGTTTTTTGGTTAAATATTTACAATATATCTGTCTATTCTGATGATCTCTGTGTTGTGGATTGCCTCGTGATTTACCTTTACGATAGTAAATAATCGTTTAATTATCTAAATACAACTAGATACATATGTGAGGTAAAATCCCAGGTATTCATGGCATGATTAGATATAGTTTAATAAGATCTACAATAATGTCAAGGCCTAATAAATGGCCAATGTCATTTAAATTATTAGATTACACATTGTGAAATCAGTTTCAAATAAAGAGCATACAACCAATTAAGATGTTTCATGGTCTACTGGCTCAGAAGTCGGCGTAACTCCTTGATGTAAATCCTACCCTTGAAGTAATTTTGTTTTATAACTGATTTTTACAATATAAATAGCCGACAAACGAGCAGACGGGCCACCTGGTGGTAAGTAGTCACTGCTAGCCATGTCTGTAACATTTAAGGTATTACCGACGCCTTTCAGAATAAGATGAAAGCGGGTGACCCGCTTATTACTGGTTTTTCGACATTAGAACGGACACAAAATATTACATGGATAATTCTGGAAGTAGGGTGAAAGCTAGCTAGACTAAAGAACCTTACACACAAGTACCGTCAGGATTAATTTGATTGGTATAGAATCCAGCGACTTCCGGCCCAGGGACCGTTCGCGATTGCCTTATCCATTTTGTAGCAGAGTGAACTCTAGCAGAGGAGGTTAGTTTTGTCTCGAGCATGCATGAAGTCTCTTACACGCTAATGTTGTTTAAAATGTAAAAAGTAAATATTCATTATCATGATTACAATCTATTATTGTCCCACTGCTGGCCTCCGGGTCTTCTCACAATGAGAGGGATTAACTAAATCCATACTCTACCACTCTGGTCAAGTGTGGATTGACATGTCTACACATACCTTAACAGGAAGAGATCGGAGATACCTAGGTTACCCTATGTTTTCAATCGCGTGAATCATGTGATAATTTATTTGAAATAATACATACTCGTAATTCGAAAAATTAAAAATGCCGGCGAGACACAAATCTTGAGTGTAAGGCTAACACTGCTTTAATGTATGTATTTTTTATGTATAAACATTTATGTAGGTTATTGAGTGTCATCAGAATAAAGTAAAGAAAAATGCAAGTCTATTACACACTCGCTGTAGTCACCACAAAACATCCGAGTAGAGTATAATAATACACAGTAACACTTAATTAGATATGTCTTCTGATGATAAGTGATCATCGCCGCCCATAGATATTCAGAACCCGATTCCTTTTTTTTGCGCACAATTGGAAAAAGGGCTACCCTCCGGAAATGCGCGGGAGGGGAGTGGTCAATGCTCATAGCATACCAGCGCAGCCGGCTGCGTTGGTTATGTGGGACTCCCGAAAAACCTAGGGGCCTACCCACTAAACACCACCCGATGCTAGCTTTGGCCTAATGCCTTCTAAGCGATCTAAGCTTCTGATGCGACCCCCTTTTTTTTTTTTTTTTTTTTTGCGCCCAGACAATTTGAAAAGGGCTACCCTCCGGAAGCGGGGGAGGGGGGGTGGTGAATGCTTTATGCATACCAGCGCAGCCGGCTGCGCTGGTTATGTGGGAATCCCGAAAAAACCTAGGGGCTACCCACTAAACACCACCCGAGGCTGGCTTTGGCCTGGAGGCCTTTAAGCCGACATCTGATGCGACCCCCTTTAGGGAAAGGGGGCGCTATATGCGACCCCCCTTGAAGGACCTCAACTTATAGGACGGTGGGTTGTCTGTGTGCGTGAGGCATCTATTCACTGATCGAGTGCGGCTGCCGTTACAGACGGGGAGTATGTTAATTCATATATCTGTATTATAAACACTACAATAATTCGAGAACACTAGACTTTATTGGATAAAGAGTTGAAAAGTTATTAAATTTTCTTAAATTTGTCAATTTGGCATGTGCGGCGGGTGGTCACAGTATATACCACAGAGTACATTTTTATATACCGAGTGTATACAAAATTACAAATGTATCCTGTGGTTGTGACCGCTACGACCCCTCTGACCGTGCCTCGTACGAATTAGTTAACATATTTAGATTGTTTCTCATGCGACAAACATAATGCAAGGTCCATATTTTACAAGTTCGTGAATACGGTTAATAAAATGTAGTTTAAAAGTATTTCTTTCATTTCTGTCGATCTTTCAGTATGTTACTACAAACATTTTAAAGTTAATCATAAGTGAAGATAATGGAAGTAAATTAAATTTTCACTTACAATCCTGAGTATGTGGCGTTTTTAACTTTATTATGTTAGATTTCATCACAATTAACATCTGTGTACCTAATAATGATCATAATGAAATTATTTATTATAATCTTTACCAAGTGAAATTTTAAAAATCTGTTGTATGCCTTTTCGCATTGTTTATTAATACGGCTTATTATACCATATTTTTTTTTTAATCATAAATAAATTGTTTGTTCCATGAATCACTAGATAAAACTAAACTATATTAAAACGAGTGAGCGACTTTTTAGTATTTTTGCCCTACAGTTTGTGTCGCTGCGATTGGTCGGTAAAACATTAAAATTATAACGTATATAATAAAGAAAACCTTGTCAAGTGCAGTTACATAAGTTTATTATGTTATTTTAAATCTAATTACTATAAAACATACAATTAAAATTATTGTTATAAACCAATAAGTTTACCGCCCAAATTGTTTAACTTCTCTGTAGCTACTCTTGTAATCTCCTTTATAATTGTACCCGGTACCTATAAGGTAAAATAATAACACATTATAATCAGATTTACAATATGGCGATTGACTTTTAACACTGTATTAAAAATAAAGTTTTGTTCGTTACCGCGCCTATATTTTTATTTCATTTTCCAATATAATTTAATTGTAAATATTTATTAGAAAACGCTCAACTTAAAAACGGCAGGTGGATAAGCCAATATTAATATTTTTTTCCAAAATTTAATCTATCTAGCTTCAATGGTAAGAGAGTGGAATATGTAAGATTTTTTTCTCCTATATAAAAGTAACATTAATCAATTAAATTTAATTAATGAAGTAATATTTGAAATAAAAACTGTATTAACATCAAGTGTCATCCACAACAAATTCAAAAACATATATTTGAACTTGATTGGATGAATACCCTGTGCTTCCCAATCTTTTTTTTTTCTCGTACCCCTTAATAAAACTTTTAATTTATGAATAGTCCTCCCTTGATAACTCCATATCTACTTCTAAAATTGTAACTCGTTTTTCTTAAGGTCTAGCACCTTCATAAGTCATAAGGTTAATTTTAAACTACATATTGTAGACATGATACATTATAATAATTTTTATATAAGTTAATTGTTTTAACTTCTCAGTACTTCCGCCATTACTAATATAATTTCCACATACCCCCAATGGAACTCCGCATTTCCCCAGGGATAAACGTAACACAGATTGGGAATCGCTGCATTAGACCATTGGACTGCTTAAGATTGTCTATTATTATATTAACTATTTTTTTATGTTAATAGCCGACAAACGAGCAGACGAGCCACCTGTTGGTAAGTGGTCACCGTCGCCCTTGGACATCAACAAGACCAATGGTATCGCTGATGTGTTGTCGGTCAGGAAATGGGAAGAAGGTTAGAAAGTAAGTACTGGCTCTCGAGCCCCCGGCCGGAACACGACGAGTCGTTTGGCGGCTGACTCAAGCAGGAGGGTGGTAGCTAGCCAGGCAGGCTTCACGGAAAGATAATAATACCATTAATAATATAATGAATTTATAAGAATACTGATAATATAATCCTTACGCGAAGCCCTACCACCAAGCAGGCTGGCTTCTGTCGCCTCTTACGACACCCTGTTCTGCCAGCATGTGATTGGCGGTAGTATTCTAAGTTGCCCCAATACGGCTAAATTTTATACATGTTTATCGACAATTATAGTTTATATATAAATATCATTAAAAATATTCAGAAATAACTATGACATTAATGGCTGGGAAACAAGAATAGCATACGAAATATTTGGCCGTCTATTAGAAACACGATAGTGTGTGTTACCTTATTTTGGGCATATGCAATTCCAAAATCATACCTCTAAAATTGAGTTGACGAAATTTGAAATTCCTGATGCACCGCTGACAATGGCTCTGCCAGCACCATAGAATTTATCACCATCGTTCCCATACTTTTCTTCTTCCTTTATAGTGTCTACAATCGGTTGTGGCTGTATAAGAGGTATATATAAATTAGTACTGAATAGATAGAATTATGTAGTGACGATATAAGCATCTGACCACTCGTATCGCACTATTTAATGTTGACTTTATGGTGAATTATAACTCTGGACATAATAATGTGCTTCATATTAAGTACATTTGAAAGAGATGTCCTTCAAGATCGTACTAAAATTTCGTTCAAAATACTTGTTTTTGTAACGTAAAGAATTTCACTAGCATTCGAGTGGGGCAAAACCTTTTGATACTCTTAGTTTAGTTACTAACATTTCCTTAAAACGACACTAGAGCGATATGGCGAAACAGTCTGCAAATCAAACTTAATTGCATCGGTGCATTGTCAGGCAGATAAAAACGTATGGATAAACTTTAACAGGAAGGACCCACTGCCAGAGCATCGTCCGTTGTTCAGTACGACGCAACAAGAGCAAAGTAGATCAACTTGAACTCATAGATGATGAAGCCCCTAAAGCCTTAAAAGTGGAAAGTGTAAAATTTACCTGAAAAAGGCCAGCAACGACTCCCTGGATATTTTCCTTAACAGAAAGCGTTTTGCTGCCAAGTCCTTCAGTTTCTAACAATGCACCTTCGAGACTAGTGACGGGCGCCGAAAATAAGCCACCTCCATAGTTGACTGAACCTATCTTCACCAACAAATAAAAAAATAGTTACCTGTTAAGAACAAATGTGTGAAATGCAAAAAGTAATTAATAGTGTTTCAGAATCTTAAGTAATGATATAGCTACCTTAGGGGTAATTGTTTCTAAGTTATTTCCCCAAATATTTTTATGCGCAAAAATACTACCGACGATGGAATTGCTTTTGACTTTCTGTGGCGTAGGATGATTTCCGATCTGTAGAGGGTTTGCTAATGATATGTCTGATGATTCCTTGGGTTCATCATACACTGGTAGGTCCAGTCGTATAGGGTTGTCTGCGGGCGCTGCTCTACATGATATTATGAATACAGCTAAGTACAATATCCACGACAACATTCTGAAATGTGTTAAAAATAGGTTTTATTATCTCCTCGGAAAATGTCATTTGCTTGACTATTTTTGGTTTAATAACCTTAAAACTATTCAAATTATTATCATGGGATTTTGACTATTGGACGAAGATGGTTTGAAGAGAATTTTAAACTATTATTTTTAATTTTTTTACTGTACCTAACTCTATTTTCTTATCTCATCTTATAGTATTTTAATTGGACATCCCAGTAGGAAGTAATTTCAAAACATTTTTTGACTGGTGTTTCTTGGTATTGTTTGGACCTTATCAGATGCACGGAGAATTTTATC
This sequence comes from Megathymus violae, assembly GCA_003671415.1. Lineage (NCBI taxonomy): Eukaryota > Metazoa > Arthropoda > Insecta > Lepidoptera > Hesperiidae > Megathymus > Megathymus violae. The sequence goes on along the minus strand of PDGT01000004.1, from coordinate 1,756,004 downwards.
AAATGTTAAAGGCTGCAGATGGACATAGGTAAGTCGTCAATACACCACTTGTACATTACACCAGGAATAGTACATATTGTATAGAGATACTATGGAGCAAAGTGCAGCAAAATACAGCTGGCCAAATTTCATTGATAATACTATAAAAAGGAAAAAATGTATTAGTTTTTTGATTACAATTTCCAGAACCCCGATTTTTTATAATGAAACGCAGTGAGTTCATTCGACGCGTTTAATAACTCGTTGTTGTTGACTTTAGTGAACGATTGTTTAGGTTCATATGATAGCCATTCGCTTAGGAATCAGGCATAAATCCAATTAGGATCATAATTTGAAACTTATAGTCGGTACATCATTAATATGCTTACAAAAAATATAAACATCTTAATAGAATAATATGATGGTTAAGGTAATTTTACCTTTCACTTTATATATAGGGTGATTGGAAACATGTGTAAAAGTTTTAAAGGGGTGAATGTTTACCTCATTTCCTGTGAAATATCTTTTATACACCCTATCCAAAACAGGTTACACAGATATAAAAGATTTAGTTTTTTTTTTTATAAAAATACCCGTTTATGAAGAAAAATAATTTCTTACTAAAAAAAGGTTTGCCTTTTCACGAAATTTTAATACTTTTTTAATCTTAAATAATCCCCAAATCTAACTAAATAATTAAAACCCATGAAAAGTAAAGAGACTTGAGATTATTTCGGTTAAAAGACAGATCATAACAAAAAAATAGTGTTTCATCCAAATGTTTACATGATTATAAAAAAAAAGTTACATTAAAAGATGTGTACAAATCACATAATTAAATTCCTCGTTACAATAGATATCTAAAAAAGTATAAAAAGTCCATAAGACGTTAGCACTACATGTTCTAAAAAAGTATTTCTTTTATGGAATCTGCATTAAAATTGTTTACATAAATCATTTAGCGTCATATCTCAGCTCATCGATTTAGCGACTTACTAAATTTATCTTGTTTCAAAAACTGTCGATTTTTTTTTACAAAGCATTTGAGGAATCCCTGCGAATGAAATTTAAATAAAACTAAAAAAAACAAAGTTTAAAATAATAATTAATTTAAATTTTGCGCAAATTGACGACCACGGTTTCTGACACAAGCACGAAGCCTTTTCCTTAAGTCAGATCGAGAGACTCTCCCTGTGAGCTGTTCTCTTATTTTGTCAGCAGCGACGATGATGCGTGACTGTAAATCTTCTATGGTATTAATTGGTGTTGTGTACACTAAAGTTAGTTTGGTGTTTCCAGGTACTTGGTTTTATTACCAAGTGATTTTTTTCTAAATTTTAGAAACTTTATGTACTTTCTTATACCTTGTCGGACAGGTATTGAAGTCAGTTACTGTTTATTAATAAAAAAAATGATTAATAAAATTTTGTTTTACGATTAAGTAAAAATGAAAGTGTGACGCCTTTTTTTGCTATCACTACTTTCAAACAACCTGATTTAAAAGTTTTAGACTCTATAAACTCTCTATAAAGTTATAAGTGACGACTATTAATTAAATTTAATAAAACAATGATCAAACAATAACTATGTCATAAAAAATTGTGTAGAAATAAGTAAAAACAAAAATCATCTATTTTTTTCCTAGAAAATCAGGATTTTATTGAAAAATATTAAAAAATTTCATAACTCTTTTTTGGATAGAGTATTATAACACGGATTGATAGGATATGCGCTACACTTTTACTCCTCCAGATCTTTTACACCTGTATCAAATCATCCGTATATATATATATATATATATATATATATATATATGTGTGTGTGTGTTCAATGTTCAAAATAACAAACAATAAAATTTCTATTCAAGGTCTGAAAGAAACAGTGTAAGTACACAACAGCACTCTGTGGGAAGAAATTAACTGACATAGAGAGATGTCAATGTATGCAAAACTCATAAAAGTTTACGAATCAATTATTAAAATTAATAGTATATATAAAACCATCCCAGATGGATATGCCAGAAGTTACAAAATGTTTTGGTCTCTTTCCTCCCAAACACGCAACGTACTTGATTTCGTTATTTGGAATCGGATCAGGGGGTGTGGGATTGGCTGGCATGATTTTATACGGGTTGGTGGAAAACAGTGTTTTAAGCAATTTTGTAAATCGCGACAATATTGACGAACAGGTGAGAAAAGTGGTCCTCCTCACGATTGGATTGACTTCCCTACTTCTAACTGTTGCAAATGTTATTTTATTCCTTGGTGTGACTTCCAGTTCTAGAGGGACAGTAATGACAGGCGTATGGATTATTTTCGCAATGTGCATTATTTTAATACTAGAAGCAATAGTTGCTCCATTGTCGTGTTTTTTTGTCGACAGCACTTGCGTGATAAAAAAACTTTCATTGTTTATCACGATACTGGGCATATTGTTTATAACAATATTCCTCTGGGTATGGCTTTATTTCATGGTTGTAGCTAACAATTATGCAAGTGGAATCTAAAATAAATTTTGAGGAAAAAATATACTTTATGAAATTATTTCAATTATTACCTTATATCCCTGTACAATAAACACTCATGAACTCATATCCCTTACCATGATTCATCGTGTTAGGGGAGGCAGAAACATAGATACATAGACATAGATATTATTAAAACTGCCAAGACATCACCATAAATTAGTAATGACTCCGTGATCAAGGCAAATGTGTCGAAATACATGTTTATTTTTAACATAAAAAAACTAACCGCATTATAGTAAAAAGGACAATTTCATTAAATACCCAATATAAAACTTTCGAAAATTTCTCTAAACACCATCTTAGACTGATATTATCTTGGTATACAAATAAAGGAAAGTTATAAAAAAGAAAATAGTAATTAGTAACAATTCTTAAAGGATTAGTAATTAAAACAAATCGCTAGATGCATGACCAAAACAAAGTTATTTTACTTACTTGCTGGCTTGTTCCATTGTCGACTAAAGGTATACGCGGTTACCACTACCTCCTCTACCGCCTCAACTTTCACCAGTTACGTCATGGAGCCTTGACACTACTCACTAATGTGGTATGTGCTTAAAGATCCCTCTTGCTAGGTTGTCCAACACTAATGTTTAATGATATTTGACAACACTTAGTCATACTAATTAACAATCAGTTCGCATTTTTGCATTTATATTTTTCGTATATATTCTTTTATTATAGTTCTGATTGCATTATAACTTTATAAGTTTGTAATCAACCAATAAATCAATCAATTAATCAAAAATTCGTATTTATATACTATAGTAAAGCTGAGCATAAATCATAGAAATTTAATATAATTCGTAATTATTATAATCAGTGTAACTATGATAAGTTGTTAATAGATACATAACACTTTCCGTTAAAACGTGGAACCAAATTTAACTTTGGTTTGAATTATTAGAACGATGATCATTATGAGAATCATGGGGTAAATTTACTAAAGATAGCCTAAAAAGAGTAGTAAATAAATAAATGTAAATTCAAACTACCTAAGTGTGTTACGATTGGTACTGCTTTATGCAATACTCATTATGTATCTATTCATCGAATAACAATTTATGTACTATACAATTAATAGCAGGCGCTTGTGTCCTTTATTTGCTGTTGTGCGTTTGTTTGGTAAAAAATACACTTTTAAACGTCTCCAACGATAAATGTTTGAGAGAATTTACACTGAACAAAAAGAGGAAAAAGTTAAATAGTTATATAAATAGTTATAGCTGTAAAAAACAAGCAGGCCACGTGAATTTAATCGTGGTCATCGATGCTCTGCTGTCTGTAACACCTACGGATATCGTCTAAAAAACCTAAGGAGTAACTAGCGGATCCTCAGTGAGCTAGTCAAGCTATTTTCGTTAAAAACCTTACGTGTGTTATGTCTATGATTGTCAAATTTACGACGACAGAAGTCATAAAATAAAATCTAGTGGTGGTAGTGTCTAAAAAGCAAATCATCTTAAGTACCTATTTTTAAAATCGAAAATGACATAGCCAAAATCTGCCTACTTACTCGGTAGAAGTGTGCGTTTACAAATGATGATGATAAACAAGAAAAAAATATATAAATTATTACACACTAAGTATAAATTCAGTGTAACAACGCACTCTATGAAGATTTATATGTATTTCCGGTTTATTCCGAATTAACGTCATTATTGGTAAGCTTCGTTATAACACCAGCAAATTTGCAAAATAATAACATTCCGTGAAAAATTACAAAAAAAAATAATAAAAAAATCCTTTTATTGCAATAATTTAGTCAATTTTAATCGGTCACCATAAAATAACATTAAAAAAAATAGAAAATGATACAATATTTTACTAATTACATTTTAGTAATTCTGAGTGATTTTTTTTTTGCAAAAAGTAAACGTAACAATGTAACATGAATACTGTCCCTTTACAGATTGGTGACAGATACAACGAGACAATAATTATAATATAGCTTGCTCTCCTTAGCACTTTTGCATGCCGATAACAGAGACGAATGAATGCATTTAATGTTCGTTGAGCGTTAACAAAATGGTAGCAAATGTAAAGATGTGCTTACATTGAGTTTACTTTTATTTTATATTTTATTGAGTTTAACTTTTAGCTACTGTTTAAACTATTTTTCAATAATATAAATGAAGAGATATACGGAATATTCTTATTGAGATGTTTCAAAGTGCATGTATGGTATTGTAAAGTGTTTTATATTAGTAAAAACAGTGGAAATAAAACTAAATGTTGTTTATGTGTTTTTTTTTTATACTTGATTTTATCGTTTCTTAAGATTTAGCAGTAGTCATTGTGGCACACAGGAAAGTATGTTTCACAAGGAAGAATCTTAATCACAGGTTAAACAGGAAGAACTTCGAGAATCACGCGAAAAAATATTCGTATTAGTCCAATAAATAAGTCAAATTGACAAAGGGATACGGGTATTAGTTCAATAAACAAGCCAGATCAAAAATAAATCATATAAAGGCTGTAAAGTACAAGACACAGAAATCGACTGCTATTTCGACGTAATGTGAGCGTTGCCTCACTTGCAAAATTTAAAGTTAATTACAAAAATCCTAATTTTTCTGAACTGCTTAACATTTTTAATTATTACATTTAAATAATAGTTATAGGATATCTTGAATCTATTATATATAATTTATAATTGCACATGAACTTTGAGGAACTTTTAGGAGGCAAAATTAGTGTAAGCAATTACAATTCTGATGACGTCATGGAAGTTCGACGTTTTTCTCTTCAGTCAAGTCATAAACCAGCTTGGGGAAATATCTTACACTTTAACTTAAATACTTAATTGCCCAATTTCTGACCCACCACCGAAAACAGCACGATACCTGGCGAAGACAAAAGTATATAGATGAAGTAAATTTTTTATTTCACATTCTCAATTATAATAGGGCAAAACTGGATTCATTTGTCTGTATCGGTATTTAAGTCTGATTATAATTATAAGTTCTACTGAGTCAATTTACCACCTTCGCCCGACCGATGGTATTGTAGTCTAGTAAAAAGTTATCATAAATTAAAAAAAAAGCATAAGTCCCTGAAAATTTATGGCAAACAACTTAGCAGTTAGATTCTTGCAATGAGCTACCTACCCTAAGATTATGCTCAGTTGTCATATAAACAAGGTATTGGCACCAGTTGTCGTTAAGACTCTAATAAATAGAGATCTGTGATCACATGACATAAGTGCAACATTATTGTTCTTTATGATATCCAACGATTTCACTTGTCAAAACAATAAAAGCTGTGACAAACAAAAAATTCAGTCACTGTTTCAAAATTTGTAATATTTCTTACGACCATAAAAATGAATTTGATAGTAACTGGTTGTGCTGCGGGATATGGTCGTATTTCATTATGGAGGACACCGTGTTGCAGGGATATTTTAAAATCTTATGCTGCTATGACTGGTTCATCACCGTTGAATCATAATGTTTGGAAGATGAAAACAATAAACTCCCTTAACATAGCATGTCCTAGAAGTTTAAATAAGAAATGGGGACCATGGTGGACCCAAGTGCGTTTCCAGAAAGATTACCCTAAGTTACATCGTGATATGGATTTTCCTAACTTTGATGCATACAGGAAGAAAGATTTCATTGATGTTAATAAGACATCTTATGGTTCAGGAGATGAAAAACAAGGGTACACTTATATAATTGGATTTTTTGGGCTAATTTGTGGAATGTATAGCACTAAATCTGAACTCATACATTTCTTAAGTTACATGGCCGCCGCGAAAGATGTTCTTGCGTTGGCTTCGATCGAAGTAGATATTACAAAAGTAGCTCCAGGTGCTTGCCTTTCGTTTAAATGGAGAGGTAAACCTTTATTTGTGAAAAACAGAACAGCGGCTGAAATTGACATTGAGAACCAGACACCGGTATCTTCATTAAGAGACCCGGAGGCTCCTGATAAGCGTACAATAAAACCAGACTGGCTTATTGTTATTGGAATATGTACACATTTAGGGTGCGTGCCTATACCTAACTCAGGTGATTTTCCTGGAGGTTTTTATTGCCCTTGTCACGGTAGCCAATTTGACAATATTGGACGAATTCGTAAAGGACCAGCGCCTACGAATTTAGTTGTTCCTCCTTATAAATTTCTGAGTGAAACTACAATCTTAGTTGGCTAAATATATTTTTTTAATTATACTGATATTTCAGAATAAAGTGTTTTATATTTTGGATTAGTTGCTTAAACTATGATACTAATACACTATGTTATGTAAGCTTTAATAAATAAATACATTACTTGTAATGTTCGGATTTAAATTGAGAACAATGCAGAGGATGACTCATATTTAATACGTTCTACGTTTTACACAGTTGGAAGGGTACAATCATAAAACATTTATCTATACCAACTTTTGAAAGGTAGCAAGACAGTAAGAGGGCAAAAATAATATGGCGCGAACCACGGGAGTCTTTCTGTCTTTCATTATAATGCACGTTGAAGCCCTTAACTTACAGAGGCTGAAACAGGTAACTAAAGCCTACAGAATACCATCATAATTACTGGATAAACATAAATATTAAAAAATATTTGTATAAAAAGAGTGATAAGAATTATTATTTTTCTCTGTTAATATTCTTCAACATATCTTTATCTTGAATGAATAATTATCTATTTTTTTGTTCGATTTAGCAAGTTGTGGTGTCATGTATTGACAACATCGATCTTGTCCCATTTTCTCCTCAAGGAACTGACCCGTTCAAATCTGAGTTCGATACCTCTCTGATTAAGTAAAGTAGTTTCGTGTTGTAGGATTTATCGTTGACAGGTTAGGTTTTGACATAATTCATTATTGCTCTACGCATGCATTAAAAATTAAAAAACCCTATTGGAAGTCCTATTAACCTTATGATGACTATCTGTATCTCGATCATGGTATTCCTTTAAAACATTAGAATGAAAAGAAACTGATACTTCCAGCTGTGGTTTTTCAGATACAAAATGCCTTGCTGGATGAAATATCCTCTTTCGTACTTGCATTTAGTACATATGAGCACGGCATTTGATGTGATGTAAAAAAAATTACATCGAATTGCGTATCAGACACCACAGTTAAGCATGTCCACTCTATACCGCATTGGCACACGACACGCCATCATCGATAAACTATTCACAGCTTGAGTGTTCCATGGCAAGGTGTGTAGTTTCATAGATTTTTAGTTAGAAATTATCTTATTGACTTCGAATCAAAATTATCTAAGTTTCGAAATTTCGACATTAAAGTTGAGGTTTAATTATCTAAATAAAAAAAATAGAAACTTCGACATTACCGTTGTCAGTTGTAAATATGCAAATATTGTTTGAAATTTCCAAACTATGCAGTTTTGACCATTTTGAAATGCGCTTCCCATATAGCGATAATATAAAGAATTCTATATAGAGTATGGTACGATGACGCATATGTTTCTTTGAATTTGACCTACATCAACCAACATAACTAGTTTATCGTGGGAGTTCTCCGTCAATTTCAAATAGTTGAGATTACCTGAAAATCGGTTGTTCAGTATCAGACCCAGTGCTAAAAGGTCAGTAAAAAGCAACCTTAATGTTGTTCTACAAAGTCCTTTATCTTCCAGTGAAAATCCCATTAAAACCAGCTAAGCCGTTCCGAAAATTAGTCTGGAGAAACAGAGTATTTAATTCATGTCTTATAAATAACCCTATGTACTATGAGAAAAAGTAGTTAATTCGAAAACATAGACACTTCAATTTTGTTTAAATTTATATTTATTATTAATAATAATGTATTCATTATCGATGATGCATTATGTGTATTTTTTCTTCAGTTTCATTGTCTGATTTGATTTCCTCTGATTTTTCCCATTTTCCCCATAACCTTAACGTACTTCATATTCATATTAATATTCTGTGTTCCTTATCATTACCCTAATCTTCTGGTATCTAGTAGCCGTAATTCCCTAGACGCGTTGTTAATTTCTGACACTGTTATCTAATCTTTTTATTACTTTTATAGAGTATGTACTTATCTGCTTCGTTTTAACCCATAAGTAGTGGCCCACCCCGATCATATTCGAATTCAATATATATATATATATATATATATATATAGTTATGTCTATCAGGAATAATGTATCTTGTAAATAACACTTTTTATAATATTAGTATAAATTACTGAACCGTAAAGGGTTTTGGGGATTACTGATTATACATTTGCGAGGCATTAATAATTTCAAAGTTGCCAGTATTTATCTTTAATAATGATTTTTTGTAATCGATTATATTGTAACTGCCTGTTATTCGTGTCCCATCCGTCCGACCGATGTAACATTGTACAAGAGTCTATTATTTTCAGTGTTCCTATTTAAATTTTACTTTGAATCAATAAGAAGTCTTAAAATTTTCGGATAACGCTTGAATCTTTAGGGACTTTTGTGTTATATTATGTTTTTAATATTTTTACAATTTTTAAAATCATTAAATTAAGAAAATATGTTCTCATTGCAAAGTTTGTCGATCAGAAAAATTTACATCTGTCGAAAAGATCAAGCTAACTTGTACCGGGTATATTGGCCTAACAATACGCCACTCGAAAATATACTAGAAGTCTTATAAAGTTTTAATCTTCACATCAACTATTTTGATTCCCGCAGTAAGATTCTTTGTGATTTTTGTTCTATGTTCAACCAAGTTATTGTTATAAGTGATTTTAAAACTTTTTAGTTGAAGAACGATACATTGTTTAGTAATTTTGTTTTTTAATTCTTGTAACTTTTCAATATCGCTCATCTCTTTTCAAACTTCACATCATCTTCGTTACCTCATGGTAGTTTCTTCCGTTTTTCCGTTCACCAGGGATACAGTGGAAACTGTATTTCCTTGCGTGCAGGTTCCGCACTCGGTTCTCCTCTGTGGGATACCGACATTCAAATTACTAGACTACTAAAAATATTTTAATGCCACAACAAGGTATCATACTTTATACTTTTGACGAGCTTGTCGTACCTTTTATGGCAATTTATACTGGCAACACTACCTTTAAACTGCCGCATCGAACGATTTAGTGCATCTATGATTTAGTGATTGTGGTTGTGGCTTTGTAACTGTATTGTATTTTGTAGTGCAGCTTGTTTATATTATATTGCCGTTCGTTGGTATTTGGATTTTTTGATGAAAATTCGCACTATTGGCCTATGACTATGTGGTGAATTAAAATTGTGATAAAAAATATTAAATTTATCAACAGTTATTTTCTTTAATTGCATAAATGTTTTGCAACATTTTGACCGTATTATACGAGAAGTCGAAATGGTATTCAGTATATTAGTCCAATTTAGTCTAATAACATAGTTTCGCAACCGTGTAACATAGTATAAATACAGGCAGTAAAGTGGGGAACAATGCGTAGAATAAATATTTCATTTTTTTGGGGCATATTGATCGCTTCGCTTACATGGACAGTTTCCTTGTATTTGTATTGGATGCTGAATATGAATGGTAAGTTTGACTCATAAAATGTATTAAACTTTAAAAATTCATATTTTTAATATCTATTATGAATATTTTACAATATATTCATCTCGGGTAAATTATTTATTTTTATTATTTTGCAGGCATATTAATAATTAAAATCGTTATAGGGCTGAATTTGTGAATTGACCACGCGCATTAAATATGTTTTGGAAATTTTAATATATTTAGGGTTTGTTTTATATATATATATATATATATAGAAATCATAGATATAGAAATCAAAACATATTTATTTGGAATCTCCATTTGTCTGCCATATGTCACACTAAAATCACTTTACGGATTTGGATGATACTTAGGATGTTAGTAGTTAGTTATAGGTCATGATCTTCCATAGTATTCATCCTAGAAAATATATTTGTTCCAGTGGAATAGCAACTAAGGTTAATATGGATGGTATGAAGAAACAAATATTATGAAAAATAAAATATTATGTTACAATAAATGAACCCATTCCTAAAACAATATGAGTGCTATTTGTAAACATAAGGGGTAGGATTTGTGATGGGTTGCGAGGGCGGGTTATTAGCCATGTTATAATTTATAACATTGTTCTTTATACCAATTCCACCAATTTATTATTCAGATATTTATTAATTACGGAATATATCGAAAAATATGGCGTTTGAAAGAAAGTTTATCACTATACAGAATATTTGGATCATGCAGTGCAAGTTTAGAAATAGTTTTCAACAGATTGTAGAGAAAAAAAGTGATCTTGAGTTAATTTGCTGCCACATTTTAGTTTTGCAGAAATTTTTACTATATGAATATGATTACAAATATTCATTTTTTACTATATTAAATTTACAAATGAAGCTAAATTTTTATGTATACAGAAGAGATTTATAAAACTTTCCCCTTTTTTTTGTAAACAATATTTTTATTTATGTGTTACTTAGCAATGAAAAATATTTAGATTGTAAATTTTATTCATTGACTACCCACAATGTAATTACCCAAAGATTTTCGAAATTTGCTACCATAATATTTTTTGCGGGATTGACGTAAATACAATATTGGTTTTTTCATAATATATCATAAAATCTCACTAGTAGACTATAAAAAATAAAGAAAAATCAAGTATCTAATATATAATATTGAATATAATGCCAGCCCTGGAGAAGAACTCCTTTTACACAATTCATTGTTTGGAGAACTGTCAGTGCTCTGGGAATACTTCATGTTTGAAAAGTGATGGTACAAAATGAATGTTGTTTGTTTCGAAGTTTGATATAACAGGCTGATATTGGGATTAGTGTACATAATATAGGGATTTAGACTTATTATGCATGTTCATGGCGTTAGTGATGGCATCAGAGAGTATGGATGAGAATTGTAGCCTTGTAATTGTTATTTCTGAAGACTTTAGTGCAAATTGCCTTACTCTAAATTATTCCTATATTAAATAATAAGTTTTGTCCTAACAGACCTAAAAACATAGTCATCACACAACTTTCATCCATTGATGTTGCAATTTTCAAGAGAGCTTTACACATGACCCAAAGCTGCAAAAGTCTCCTATAATGACTGATTTAACAAAATAGTCATTGGATATGGTGTAAACATAAACTAGAAGGGCAACAGCAGGTTGGTCTAGGCCGATGGCATATTGGTGCTTGCTCATACTAGGTCATTCATTCACCAGATATCACAGGAGCTGCTTATGCTTATTATTTTCTTCCTTCCTTTAATAGTTCCTTTGCCTTTAAAAGCAGGAAGACTATAGCTATGTAATTGCCTGGCTGACGAAGATTATTCTTTAAGAGAATGCAATGAAAGAGTACTATTTCTGTGTAATTAATTGGGTGTAACTAGGTTAACTATTATGGCAATACAATTTCATTCTTATCTTATATGATATAGCCAGTATTGTTTTTTGCAAAACAAATCATAATTAATGTTATGTTAATAGGTCATCTACTGCCATAATTTTAGGCTGGTGGCTTTACAAAATCAATAAAGCTAAAGCTATATTAAAACCATGTTCTAGTTAATGACAATAGTATTGTCATAAACTATAATATGGTTTTAATATAAGATCTAGAATAAGCTGTCTGTCTAAGAGACTGTCTATTTAAACAGTATCAATAAAACAAATTATGTTATTTTAATCTTTTATTAATTATCAAGTCATTCTAGAGTCATTCTATATTTTTCAATTATAAGTGTATATATTATGTTACTTAAGAGGGATATATATAATTTTAAGTTTAATTAAAAAGTATAGACTTAGTTATAGGCTCAGAGGTCCAGCTATTTTCTTAAGGTTATTTTCCCATGTACAGAATCGTCCACTCTTTTATCCTTTATTATTTAGTTGGGGAGAAGACACTGTCACTAAGTGAAAAAATTTACAGTTCATTTTCCCTACCTAATAATTTATTAAAGGTTTTCAATGTGTTTAATACAATTTTAAAAATTATACAATTGTCGATTTGGACAAGACAGTATGAAGCAGAGAGTCTACAAATCTGCTTTGATATTTTAACAAATTTCATTAATTGATTATTATTCTTAATATCCATACTGTAAGAATTACGCCAATGCGACATGTCGTAAAAATTAAATCTTCTAAAAATTTACAATATTGAATGTGATTTAAGTTTCAAATTTACTCCACAAATTTTCTTATGGTAATGAAATGGCATAAATTTTTTTTTCTTATAAGTTATATTGATTACCATTCCAATTGATAAACAATGAAATATGTCAGCGATGCCAGTAGTTTTAGCAGCATTATCGAATATAGAGCGTGGGCGTAATAATCGTTTAACACTTCATTAATTGTTAACATACACTTCACACCGGGCAAACGAAACAAGTAACAGTTCCCAGTGCGGAGTGACCGATCTCATCGACCGCAGAATGTAAACTGAGGCTCCATCCGGCGTCACTCCACTAGCTAGGCTCTGTTGTAGCACGATGTTAGCCGAGTATCGACGTCATCGCGGCGGTGCTGCCATCACTCGGATATCGTGCTGAGTTTCGTTTCACGTCTATTCTAATGACCATCTCCGACAAATATATATTATGAAATACAATTTTTTTTTAATACTTATAATTATTTTTATGAACATATTATATATAGGAATGACATATAGGATATTAATGTCGAGATAATTCTAAGTGCTTTTTTATTTTAGGTGACTTAACTACGAGTAGTACGGATAGAAAAGTGCATTATCTGGTCAATGCAGATGAAAAAAATCGTATAAAGAACAATGATAAGTTTATTGCGTCTTTAAAAGGCAAGAATTTGCTAGATGACTTTCCAAGGCAAAACGACGATGTTGGGAAGACATGGAAGAAGCAACACAAACAAGAGTCTTTGAAGAGTAAGATAAAAGATACACTAGAAAGTAAACTTTCGCATAACCTTGAAAATGTGGTGGAAGATAAGGTTGAAAATGATATGATAGACGATATAGATAATTCTGCCCCTGGCCAACTAGAGCCGTTTGGTAAGAAAAAAAAACATTTATTATTAAAACACTTAAAAAATTTAATTTTATACACTTTACATTTCAATTTTGAATACTAAAATAATGAGTGAGTGATAGATCTTAATCGTTGCTAACTGCGCTGTGAGAATATTGTATCTTTGTTTTCAACAGAATTTAGTTTTTACAAAGAATTTGTTAGTCAAAAATTTATACGAGTATCTAAGTTCATCTAGATGAAACGTATTCTAAGATCCGTTAAAATTGTATCCATTGAGGGCAATGTTCATGAGGGTAACACGTGCGACTCATTTGAACGAGTCTGATTGATTAAGTTGACATGCGCACTCGCGCAATCAGTCTTCCACGTAGCACGTATAAATGGAAATAACAAGTGTGGCAGTTTTAAATATTGGGACGCGATAAATAGATAAATTAAAAAAAAAAAAATTACAAATTGACACAGGACAGAATAAGTACTACTAAGAATCCAAAAATATTATATTAATATTAATATTAATGGGACGCGAAAGTTAGTGACATAAAAAGGGCCTATGAATTTGATATAATATCCAGGTATACGAATTTTTAATATAATCGAAGCAGCTCATGTCATATTCACTTGAAAAAATAAAATTTTAAATATATGTGTAATTTTAAATAAATATAATTTTAACAACAGAAATGTTAATTTTTGTCCATATGCCAAAAAAAATATGCTTAGTTACATGGTAAAAAGAACATAAAAATGAGTTTTGCTACATAATCAATTCTTCTAGGCTATGAACATTTGTTGCCAAGTCAATCTGATTGACATACATAGTTATATGCATAATATATAGTTATATTTATTATATGGAATCAGCGATGATTTCATCCTGTAAAATTCCAGAATTACGATGCTGGAATTCTGAAGTGCAAACCTTTTGAAGGTTGATCCCCCAACCATTGTGCCTTGTTTGCTAAATTATATTAGTTCATTATGACACACCTAATGTTATTTTATTATTTAGTTTAGATTTGGTGGGTTTCTGAAGAATATCCTGGACATCCTGACCCTTGTGTCAGATAGTTAAATCTTTGATATATAATACTTCATTTTAGTTATTTAAGTCATATGACCATAAAGAGTGTATTTGCGAAAATTGAATATAAAGTTTATATGCATCCTATGTAAAGTTAGATATTGTTTCTCTACCTGTGAGTAAATCAGGAAACGTTTTGCGCTTTTGGAAACGGTGTAGACATTTGCACAATAAACTTTAAATGCTAATGTAAATGCTGGTCCATGGGATTACAATTTATTATTCAGATGTATTAGCTTTGTTTTCTAACTTTCAATATATAACACACCAACATTTAACATTTCAATATATAACACAAATGACAGTAATCTTTATTTACTAACATATCTCAATTTGCTCCTAGCAGTAAAAGTAATAACAACATTCAATAATTTAACACTTGTTTTGAATAGTTTCATAATAACAATACGTTTTCTCATTTATCTCATCTATGTCCGGTATTAAAATGATACAAAAATGTTATTTATTATTATTATGGATGCTGTTTTCTAACAACATCTGCATTATTGTCCCTTTGTAAAGTAAAATTCAATATAAGACAATGTGAATACTCTGACACTTGGGTCATGAAATCTATGATGTACAATATTTCATTTTATGAAACTAATATAATGAATGGAATGTTAAATGTACAGAAATTATTGAATATAAAAATTAATCAATGTTCCTTAGGTAGGAAAAGGTTTTATCTTTTGCATGTATAAAAAGTTCTAAGTATTATATGAATTTTTACATTAATTAACAACTATTACCATACTACGTATTTATATGCTCGTTCATTATTATGAATCTCTAAATTATATCTGAAAATGGAAAACTGTAAGCAATATATGTGTAGCATCCAATATATTTTTCTAATTATGTTAAATCTAAATAAAATTCTCAGTGATCGTTTTCTGTGCATGAAGGATATATAAGAAAAACTAATATATAGGGCCTTTATTAACAAACTAGAGCACAAAACAATAGTTATTAGAAATTTTGTCTGTGCGTTTGTTCGCGCTAATCTCAGAAACGGCTTTCACCTTTTCATTCTGGTTTTCACTAACGCAGTAAGTATCACATAGTACTTAAAGTTTGTTTCATTGCAAAACTTCCATAAATAAAAAAGTTATAAAATAATGTAGGTACTATTTCTTAGCGTAAGGCGTAGTTTTTCCGAAGCGAAGCGAGGGCAGTTTGCTAGTATCTTATAAACTTTAAGCATTCTTCTAATGTCTTTCACAAACTGATAAATTAAATTATATTTATTTTCTCTTTTATTTGAATATAAATCATAATAGTATATTATTTCAAGACGAAATCTGTGCTTGATGCTCCTATGAAATTATTTCTCAACAGTAGACTCTGCTGTTATTCCTCGACTCAACAAACAGTTAGAATTGGACCGTATAGATCTAAGGAGACTTTGGAAGAAAATGAAAAAAGAAAGCAATTATCAAGCACTGAAAAAGAAAATCATGTTGAGGAAGATAATTCATTTTGATCATATCAATAATATTCCCGTGGAGAGTTGGGGTAAAACACTAAATATTACAGATTGCTGAGATTATTCGATTACAGAAGTCGTAGGAAAAGTAACATGATACAATAAGCTTACATAAATATCCTTCTTAATTTCTGTAATTTAAATTAGTGGTTGGAAGGTGTACAGAACTCAATTTTGTGAAGTTCGAGATTCGGTTCTTAGCGTAGCTTCTAAGGTATGCCGATGAAAACAAAACTTCTACATATAAAGGCCAGAAGATATCAGATAGACAATAAAAATTACTACTATTTTTTTTGGATTATATGACTGTACATTTATAGTGAAGAATTTTCTTGTTGAGTGTAATAATATTTTCTTGCATAAATGTGGGATTTTATACAACATAGTATAATTTTGAATATCTAAATATTAACAAAATAAAAATGCCTTTTTCGAACATCTCGACTGTCTTGGATTTGGGTTGATAAGATTTCCTCTCAGCAGTTTGTAATTTTAACTGGAATCATCTAGTTAGTCCCATTGTAGGAGTAATATTATTGTAATATGTGCATTACGTCTTAGATTATATACATATAATTGTTTCCAATAATATTTGTATTATGTGTTATTAGTAATCATGTCATAATAATTAACATCATTACATGTAGAGCATTGTATGCGAATGTGTATCTAGTCTTCGTGCTGCTGTGAAAAAGATAGTTATTGCTGTAGTAAATGTTGTAAGACGGTAAATAAGTTGTGAGGGTTATTGTAGTCGGTCTAAAAATCTAGACTCAATACTCTTAGTATCTTGATAACAACTGAGTTTACTTAACTATTAGTAACTCACGCATGACAGTGTATATTTTATTCTTCATCTGGTTGTTCAATGCATCATTAACTAATTAATTACATTTCAGTTCGTTTATATTTTTCGTCATGTTTAAAAGTATTCCTAACCATGAAAATATCGCCTGGTACTGTTATGGAACTGATGAATTCAATGAAGTTACTCGTAGGTTACATTAGGTAATTCTAAGAGTGGGATGTTTATTTAAACGTAGATTCATTTGTAGAGATGTATAGGTAGTCGGGCAATAAACAAGGCGTTATATTTAGATGTTATCAATAAAAACATCACTGTCAACATAGTCTAATATAAATAATAATCGAAATGTCAACATTGCTGGAATTAACCTACTGCATTTTTTATATCATACCTGTAGTTTGTAACTATACTGTGTGCATAACTCTTTCTATTGTAACCTACTTGTTTTTGGTTTCGCTATTCTTTTAAAAAAATATTTCGGGTAAATTAAATTTCAATGTTTATTCCAACTTGAATACACAATAAATGCTCGCACTCACTTCATAATTTACGAGAAGTATCTACTAGTAGAAATAAAACATATGATAATGGTTAAAATACCAAAATGATTACGAAACAAGTGCAAATAATCAATATTACTGTATAAATCTGTTGAACTTCTCTGTATGTCTCGAGATAACTCAAAAACGGCATCATCGGTCTTATGAAAGAAAATTGGTATGTAGTGAAAACACATTATTGCGCAGATGAAAAATATCCATATATCTATAATCAAAAGGTTATACAAAATATATATATCTATATAAGTCTGTAATTCGTATGTACAATCC
Organism: Megathymus violae; assembly: GCA_003671415.1. Taxonomy (NCBI): domain Eukaryota; kingdom Metazoa; phylum Arthropoda; class Insecta; order Lepidoptera; family Hesperiidae; genus Megathymus; species Megathymus violae. Next base: position 1,738,316 of record PDGT01000004.1, on the reverse strand, counting down.
ATTTTTTTGAAATTTTTTGTCTGTATGTCCAATAATAACTGAAGGTAATAAGTTACAAATGGTAACCGATCCGAAACAATGATAATGAAATAGTGTAACGCTGTAACTAGATCTGATACTGTGTAATAAGCAAATAAGTTTTTCAAAGTATGTATATATGATGAAACGCGTTTTATCTATAATTTTTTAATTAATATCAAGCAATAAAATATACGAAATTACGGTTACATCGTATCAAAATTTATTGCGTTGTTTAATAATAATTGAGTTCAGAAATATGTAGATAAATATTGATTAGTTTTATATTATGTATATATTAGGTCTTTACTTATAAAATTGCCGTTTTATATGCAAAAAAACTAGAGTCAATTTTTTTATATCTCTTTATATCTGTTAATCGAAGTAATTACCCTTATTGTTGATGCATCTTTGCCAGCGCAGTGGCGGTTTATCAATGCTCTCCATAGATAATTTAGAACAATGAAGTCTTGGAACGCCGGATGACGGAGTGTTTCCAACCTTAGTTTTCGTAGCTTGGAGACTGTTTGTTATGCAATGTGGCATCGCGTATCGACGTGCAGGACGCTGCAACAGCGGAGTCAAGCCATTAACCAAATTTGGTTGAGATCTACGAGCTTCGCCATAAAGCTATGTTAAGTTATTCATAGTACACATAATATGTCAAAAAATACTTTTCAAAATCCCTGCGCTTTTGTTTCTGTAATGCAATGCATTCCGTCGCACTAGCGATCATTTAGCACGTGTGATACCCATTTGTTAAAATAATTTTCCTTTGCCAGTGAATCAATATTGTTTTGATCCATCGAAGGCTGCTGCTAACTGAATTTCTACAATTTCCTTTAATTCGTTTATAGTATTCAGTAGACCACGAGGATCATTATTTAATTCAAAATTTCGGGTTTGGAAGGGTCCAACCAATAACGGTTCGTGGGTTCGTGCGTTCGTTTGTAGAGTTCGCTCCGTATACGTCGTTGATGTTGCGTACCGTTTGTGCCGCGATGGAAATCCTGTTCCATAATTGCTCGTATTTTTAACGTGTCTATGATGACGAAAACATTCAAATGTGATGGAAACAAAACAATAAACAAATGACTGAATCAGAAAATATAATTCTATGTTTAAAAATTTATTTATTTGAAATTAGAATTCTCTAGAATTATAAAACGGCGACTTTATAGGTACACACACCTATTATTATAGAAGATAACATTTTTAACATCTCGACTGCATGCATATGGTAAATAGTTTTTGAATCATTTGTATTGAAAGAGGACACGTGGAAGTACCTTATAAAGATAGTTACTATTTGATATTTTTTGCTATTTAATTGCAGACTATCAATTTGGGCGCATACGTAATATAGACGATATGCGTATACGGGAATCCGGCTATAACTCTCATGCGTTCAATACTCTGATCTCACAACGAATTGGATTCTCAAGGGAAATACCCGATACAAGACATCCACTGTAAATATGATTTCTGAATTTAGAGTTCAAAGTTCCTGGAATTATTCTGGTGTTCTAAAACTTATAATTATTGTTTCTTTTGACAGTTGTAAATCCCAGGAATTCGAAAGGAGTCTTCCAACAGCCTCTATTATTATCTGCTTCTTTAACGAACATTTTGACACCTTAATGCGTTCCATATATTCAATAATAGAACGGTCAGATCCTCTATTAGTGAAAGAAATAATACTCGTCGATGACTTTAGCGACTTGGACAATATACACGAGCGAGTTTTAGCGGAGGTGAACGAATTAAATGCTAACCGGAAAAGAGAAGATGATGCCTATGCAAATAACGATGCTGAGAACCTGGTTGATTACGTAGTCGACGACGTCATTAATGAGGTGGATAGTAAGAGGTTTAGTAAAACTGTCCTAAGGCTGCCACTACAAGGTATGGATATAAGATTACTGAGAACGTCCAAGAGAGAAGGGCTAATCCGCGCAAGGCTGTTTGGTGCTGATAATGCCTTCGGCGATGTGAGATATCAACATTCTTTATGCTCTATAAATTAAAGTGCTTATATCTCCACTTGTTTCTATTGATTTTCGGGTTGACCTAAAACCATTGATGCCGTATGGGTATTAACATAAAGTATCTCGTAATTATCTTACTTATATTATGGTGGACTCGATAGGAGTCTGCCATAAGCCAATAAATTTTCTTACTTGAGAGGGCATGTTGCTTTAGATTTTGTTAGTTAACTGTAGTAAGCAGATGTTGTGTTTGGACGTTAAGTTTGTTGGTAGGTTTCGGAAGAGGAATAAGTATTTACGAAGCTCAGGTTGATTATTAACCATTTCATCAATCCACACTGAAATAGCGTTGGGGAAGACGATGAGACGTACTTGCGCTGCATTATTCGATACTTCGTAATTTAAAAAAAAAGCAATTTTTATGATTTTAAGTCCATATTCCGCCATGTCGCTCGACTCCGGTTTGGTGGAAGATTTAGTGCCCATACCAAACGTTGTAAGTTCCTACGCTACCCAAAGGCAATCGGTATAGTTTAACATCTATCTAAGTATATAAACCAAAACCATTGGTTTAACTTGCTTTCTGAGACTCGGAATTTACTACCCACCCACCAACAAGCGCGCGCAAAGTTACTTAGTCGATGACTTATGTTTGATACAAGTCGTCGGCTTATGAGGGCTTTTGAATCTACTATTATTGAAAATTATACGTTATACTCTATACCGCACTTAGTTGAGTTGGTTACAATTTTTTACAATTAAAATCTTATAGAAATGGTTATCTCATTTAGGTGCTGGTATTTTTGGACTCTCACATTGAAGTGAATGTCAACTGGCTAAAACCTCTGTTGAGCCGCCTGTCCAAGGGCGTGGACGGCATGAAAGTGAAATACTCCCAGCGAATCGTTGCCCCTATAATAGATGCGATTAATGCAGATACCTTCGAATACACCCGTAGCCCATTGGTTCGCGGTGGATTTAACTGGGCCCTGCACTTCAAATGGGACAATCTTCCGAAGGGTACCTTGAGGTGTAAGTAATAACAAAATTTTAAACAATAATAAGCTTGGGGTTCTGCAAAATATGTGCATCATTGATACAAAAAGTGATCCATATGGAGCCTTAAACGTCTACGATAACGCACACGTCAATGTCAGTGAAAAATAAATCCCTATACTCATATGGCTCTACACCTGTCTTCGCCGGAATGCTCATGTAATTTCTGCTCTGTACTCTGTGTAGTCTAAATCGTTGTCCCACTTTCCTGTCATGGTGTTAAGTTCGACTATTGATACGTAACTATTTACCATTTACTTTGATATTTCAAAAACCTTGCTCTTCGTACTCCTTTACATTCCTCTTCTTGCTTTGTATTTTTGTCTTCATTATTACACCATACCATTTTTTGCTTTGAATACGGCAAACTTCCATGTTTGCGTATTAATTATTATAAATGAACCTGTTTTTTCCAGCGGAAGTAGACTTCATCAGACCCATAATGTCTCCCACCATGGCAGGCGGATTATTTGCTGTTTACCGCGAGTATTTCAATTACATCGGCAAGTACGATCCAGGCATGAATATCTGGGGTGGTGAAAATCTGGAGATCTCTTTCCGGGTATGTATTATATATTTTTGATTGTGTCTATACGAATACTATATATATACTATAACGAATTGTTTAAATCAGAAGCAAACCAATAACGTGTCAACAGACATACTGACATTCGTCATAGTGTTCCATCATCATGCATTAGAAAGTTTATCATTGGTCAGTTGAAGTCCTTATAAGACGGCGTTCCTCGTCTTCTCTCGTAACAATTACGATAAGCAATTAAAAAATTATAATGAAAAAAAAAACGCCCTTTAAAAATAGGTGCGCAAAAAATTGAGTAACGATTTTTTCGGATCCGAGAGTCGAAGCAAGATTGGGTTTCTAATAAATTAAATAATAAAGGGGCGTGTTTATCGCTGTAACGCACAGAGATCTCTGTCACAATCTATTGAGTGCAAGAGAATGTATAACGAATTGTAGCGACGCAACATTTATTTCGGATTTTTTTTATTCCTACGTCATTACAATAGGTATGGATGTGCGGTGGTACGTTGGAACTGATACCGTGCAGCAGGGTCGGTCACGTATTCCGCAAGCGTCGTCCGTACGCTTTCACGGAAAAAGAGGATTACATGCTTCAAAACTCGATGCGTATGGCGCGGGTTTGGATGGACGAGTATGTGGTATGTCGCTTTACAACGTTTTATTTTTGCGTTGTAATAAATTAAACGTTACAAATGCTTAGTTTCGTGTAAAGTTCACGCTGTGGACGTGATTATTGGATGAAACGTAACGTTTTGTTAAAATTTTTGATTTTTCCAATCCAATCCAATCTAACGTGCACCGATGTAAGTGTACCGTGCTTGTTACTACATCGCTATCAAATAATATTTGGTGTTGTAAACATGGTATCCACATATAATATTGTATTCATGAGGTACTTCGAATTTTTTTTTTTATATTTGTTAGTTGGAATTCTTTTATTTGGTCTATATCTGTATTAATAATGAAACTGTGGTTAGTCAAATATGTACATACATATAATATTTTTTGAAATTTCTATGTAGATGGTAGACTTTCTTGTCGATATATAGATCGAAGCATATATTTTTTTGAAATTCTTTGTCTGTCTGATCATGTATCACACTTAGCTTAGGATATTTTTTATCTTAGGAAATGGATCCGTTCCCATGGAATAGGATATAAAAGAATATGGATAATCTATTTACAGGGCAGTACATACAAATTCGACTGGCTGGCTGCAGCTATAATAATTAATTAATGTTTCTAATTCACAGAACTAGAAAGAGCCATTCGTAAAACAATGTGGGTGCTATTTTGAAACGTAAGTCTTAGGTTTTCTGAAGTGAAGCGAGGGCGGGTTATTATTTTTCTTAATGTTTATTATTGTAATTCAATTATTCTTTCTACACAAACTTCTTGTTAAACATCTTCGTATGTCCTTCATTTTGGGTGTAATTTTAGCATCTGATGGGCTTAATTTTCAATTACATTAGCGGTGTAATATTTAAAAAATAGTTCTGACTTATGCTTATATTATTATCTTAATTTTTTATTCAGGAAACAGTGATTAAAAAGGAACCGTTGGCGGGGCGCATAGATGTTGGCGATGTGTCCGAACGTGTAGAGCTTCGCAAGCGACTCAAGTGCAAATCGTTCAGTTGGTACCTAAAGAACGTATATCCTGAACTAGAGTATGGGGAGGATGTCGTCGCTAAGAAGAGGATCCAGGCTCTCAATGATCCGGAGAAAAACAAGTTTCAACCGTGGCATTCAAGGTAAGGAATTATACCATTGAGTGAATGGACAGTGACAGTTTAGTTATAATATGATGATTAATACGATACGATACGATACAATATAATAACCTTTATTGTACATGATAATTTGTGTGAATTTGTAACAACAACAATTTGTCAAAGTGTGGTGAAAGAAATGGTCGTATTACATAGAACATTTCCTACAGCGATCTCTCCTAGGCAACTATTGCTTTATAATATAGTACGTAAGATAACTAATTTGAAGAATCAAGGTAGATATCAACAAAATTACGGTTATCAGTAGGTAGAAAATTTATTTTTGGAAGAAAAAAGCAAGGCAGATGGGCTATATAGTTATGTACATTGTCTATATATATAAATAAACAAAGAAAACTCGTCAATCGATTTTCTTTATTGTCAGGTTTCAGTGTTATGAAAATTATTTTGGAAACAGAATGTTATATAATTATTATTGTTGAATCTCTATCATAGCGTATATTTCTGTTTATATTCTTCGAAAATTTGTGCGTATTAGATACTAACTGCTTAGGCGAAAAAAAGCAACAATCATAATGTCTTAATTTTCTCTGAAGTTTATCATTCTTTACTTGGCCTAAGTCACAATCCATATACTGCTAGGTGTCACATCGTTAGCCCCAGTACGTTGATAGTTATGGGTTATGATATTGGTCTAATTATTTGCTCTTACTCCTTTCCAGAAAACGCAATTACACCGACTCGTTCCAGATTCGGCTCTCCCGCACTCCGCTGTGTATTCAAAGCGCTAAAGACATCAAGTCCAAGGGCAGCAAACTAATTCTCGCTACCTGCTTTAGGACTTTGAATCAAGTACTATACTTATTAATCTTATAATATGTTATGATGTTTAACAACGCATCCCTCAAAAATAACATTTGGGATTTATATTGAATGCATTCGCTTTTGATTTATATTTACTATATGAAACAATTTGGTGGTTAATTTTGTAATAAAAGGCGAAAGTTTTTTTTTAATAAGTGACAAACGAACAGACGGATCACCTGATGAGAAGTAGTCCCCATGACTGTGACACTAGGAGCGTCACCAACGCGTTGCCGGCCAAGATGGAAACTGGGGACTCGCGTATTATTGGACTTTCCGGTACTGCAACTGACACCACGTTTTAAACATATCTTGGTTGTTTGTAGGAGGGCAGCTAGCTAGACATGCGGGTAATGAGTCCTACCACCATGCAAGAGCACCGCCAGCACCAAAGCGAGTGGTACAGGAGCCCTGCGACCTCCGACAGGAGGGACCTATCGCCATTTCGCCATAACTATGTCCGTTGTTCAGCAAGGTGCGCCACGAGCATGGTACGTTGGCTTGCACTCGAGCATTCACGAAGCATCTAACGACTCATTCGGTTTCCTGTGTGCGGCATGTATTTCTTCGTTAGGTTTAATAAACGACATGTGTCCAAATTACAGATATGGTTTGAAACTGACCGACACGAGTTAGTATTGGGTCGCACTCTTTGTTTGGATTCGTCGATGAACACAACGCCAATACTGAGCAAATGTCATGAGTTGGGAGGAACTCAGGAGTGGAAACATAAGGATTCTGTACGTATATATTTCTCTATTTTTCAAACGTTACCTCAAAGCCTAGTAGGTATTTGATAGTTTCCCACAATGTTTTCAAAGGTGTGTGAAATTCGCCGCGTAGCATTTGATCCGTGGTGGAATTTTGACCTTCCCATTTAATATTGATGTAGGGAGATGATATATCGCACCCTTAGAATGAAAGGGACTTAACTCAAAAATTACAATTTATGGGAAACGAAGAAGAAAGTTTTCAAAAATGTATGTATGGTCGTGAGCAAATTTAAAGTGATTGATGTATGAGGTTTTCAATTTTTCCCTTTCTCACTCATAATTCGGGCTCTTTTTCACCATGGGGTTTTAGAGTAGGCTTTTTATAAGTAAATTTATAGTAAAATCTGGAATTTTAGGAATTTTGAGTTAGTCACTTTCATTCTAAAGGTGCGATATTGTCATAGAAATTGTATTTGAAACCAAATTGCTGTAGTCAAATCCTCTTATTGATTGGGTCTTGGTTTAGTATTGGTTCGGTTTGCTTTGCGATTGTTTCTTGATTTATAGAAAATGGTTATTATTAAAATCGAAAATCAATGATCTATTCCACCGTCGGACTCGAGTCTCTTGTCACAATGGGAGGGGTTAAGACTGTAGTCTGTCTTGTCAACTTTGTGAACAATATGGAGAACTCTTAAGTGTGCAGGTTTACTCACGAAAACCCTTCATCGAAGCAGGTCAAGTGAGGTTAATTAGTAAAATGCACAGAATTTAAAATATAATATGTGCGTGCAGGATTCGAACTACAATCTTGCAGGCTATGATTGCTTATTGATAATATGTTGCAGTTGGTATATGGTAGTATGTTTCTCGTTATTATTACAGGCAGGAAGTCCCATATACAACACGGCAGCCGGAATGTGTCTTGGGGTAGATCGTCCATACCGCGGTGAGACCATACAAATGGTCATATGCGATAACCATCAAACCAACCAGTGGGAATTTATTAGATCTTAAACTGTAAAGCAGTGCTCGTAAGCAACATTATCGTTATTTAAGCTACGTGGATGTAAATTTATGAATTGTATGTATATTTATGAAGTTTATTAGCATATCATAAGGTAATTCAAGTACCATAATTATTGCCAAATGATTTATATTTGGTACATATCGGTGATACGTTTACCGTTCACATCAACTTATTATAAATGGATATTCGATGTAATTATTGACAATATATATATATATATATATATATA
>PDGT01000004.1:1712058-1727873 GCA_003671415.1 Megathymus violae | reverse complement strand
GTTTTGCACTTACTCTTGCGAAGCCTGTATTTTTCATAAAAACTGATCGACGTCACCTGCGTAACGGCCTTTTGTAGCCACATCACCGCTATACAATTCATGTATATTATTGTACCGTTTATGTATATATTACACTGTTCTCGTAACGTGAGATTCATTCTCCTAAGGTGCTGGTATCACTGCAATCGATCTCTTTGGATTTTCAAAACGCCGGCGCCATTGGCAAGCTCTTTCTACATCATCATTTCATCATTACATTCCACATCCAGAAAGTCAAGGATGGATAAAATTTTTGACATTCCACACGGTCGGTTAAAATTACACATTTTCTCTTAAGTTTAAAGGGAATTCCAGAATCTTAGCAATTACCGTTTGAGTGTTAGTCGAGGTTAGTTAGTTATTTTTTGTTCGTTCAATATGTTTCAGTATCAATGGATTTATAATATATTGTAGTCGTAATTAATTAATCTAGAGACTTTTTAATAAGAAAACACAATACTGCAGTTGTTGTTCTGGTTGTACTTACAAGTATAAAAATTGTATTTAATTTTTATATTTAGAATGTAAGTTAAAATTCATGTAATTCATGAAAGTTTTGTGTATACCACGTTGTATAATCCAGTTTGAGTTAATCATAATTAATAAAGTTGTGTAATGTCGGTCAGCAGTTTGATGTGTGATCGGTATTAGTTAAAATCACGTGCGCTTCGGTGCTTTGAAGGGCACGTTAAACTCTTTCTATGTATGTAAAAGAGGTTTAACCATAATGTTTTGGTAATATATACAAACGTTGGAAAGGAATAAAATGGTAATTCAACATATTTTTAATATGAGAGTTAACAGTATTTAAAACGTATTATTTTTAAACGACATTAATATGAAGTGTCGTTATTTCTTTTTTAACAATTTTGTTTTATCGTGATTTTATTTGTATCTCAGAACTGTTTTGTGATTCACAAACAAGTGGCAAATACAATAACTGAAAGAATCGACGATACCTGTTACGGCTTGTTGCCGAGACCAAAATAGTGCTAAAAATAGTGGTAGATCTCGGCGAAACGGCCAAATTTTTTTTAGAAAGCATAACTAATCAACGAATTTCCTGTTGTTTGTAAGCTCTAATTCGTCATCTTTTTTAATATTACTCTGTGTGCTTTGAGAGGGTGCGTTTTATGTTACTGCAGTTAATTAGGAAAACTATTTGTTGTTACAAACACAGTCTGTTACTAATATTATAAAGACAGAATACGAATTTAGTTGTGTGTATGCTGAAAGTAATCTGGGGAATATATTTGGATATATATTTGGATATATATTTGGGAATATATATATATATATATATATATATATATCGATAAATTATTTTGCCATATGGAAGGTACATTGTCTCGGATGGACATAGCCGTATATGATTTGGTTGTTCAACCCGAACAAACTTATGTTTTTTTTATGTACAGTTATGAGAATTGGACCGTTAGGAGCGGTTATTTTTCCAAATAACGAATAACAGAACTTGCGTTGTTGCTCTCCAGCGTAGATATATTGTATCAACAACCATGTAGTTATACTAGTTAGTGGGTTAACTGAGCAATAACTATCTATAATTGTTCGAAATTCATTAACCGAACTAAGGTTACTGTATTTTTTATTTTAATTTTAACCGCAATATACATATAACTCCAACTATGTATTTAAATTTAATGGTCAAACATACATACAAAGTCGCACAGTACTTACAATTCTAAGAATAATGTCTGTTTAAGTTTATGTATGTTACGAATCTCATACATTTGTGTCATATTATTTTGCCTTGGATATTATTGAAGTAATTAGTAACTAGTTTATAAATGAGACAATACATTCTCTATACAAATGGATATTGTATTATTTTATGTAAGTAGTACTATTTAATGTTGCTATCACAAATATGTACTTTTTGTAGTGTTATTAACGCTGTTGTCTACTCTGTAATAGTAATTTAAATTTTGTGTAAGAAATTTTGAATTACATTACCTTAACATTTATATTTCGTGAGGAAAAATGTAATTTTTTGAACAATATACTTATAGCAAAAAAATATTTTGGGAACTGTTTAGAAATGTCGAGCGTTTTCAATTAAAATATTAGTGTTTAGGTTATTTCTTCGGTGTAGCCCCCGAAAATCAAATCGACTTGCGCTTTCGCGTTAGTTAAAAAGCGACATGCGACCGTAACGATTCTATAATTGTAATTATTGGATACCAATCTTTAGACTCACTAATATAGCTTCATGGATTGACCCTGGAGATCGTGTAGTTTTTATGGAAAAAGAAAATGGATGTCCTGGGTATATTTAGTCACGTTAAAAATATATATATTAATAACAATCGGATTTTGATTAAGTTAGACGTAAAACAGGGTTGAAATAAAAAAAAAACGATAGTAAAATGAATTTCGTACGCTTTGTTGAAGAAATCACCTTAACACATACCAGTAAGATAGCACAATTCTTGAATTAATACATTTAGATTTCATAAGAGTCAAATTTTTGAATTTATTGTGTCAAATGAAATCTGATATAAAATAAAATGAAATCAGGGTAGAAAGTGTTTTCCTTAATTTAATACATGCAGAGTTTCCTTCAAAGTATTATAAAATAATTTTTGATCAACAGTTCAAAATGAGTATTGTAACAATTATGTAATGTAGAAATATTTGAATTTATCCGCGTTGCTCGCTAATGTTTAGTTATTTGCTTTTCTCTAACAGATGGTTTGGTAGTACATTCTCGAATTTTTTTCTCTTTTTTACACACTTTCATATATTTATTCGTAGTGAGAGGGGTATTGGGGGAGGCAACTTTTACAAATTCCTTCAGGTGGCTAAAACAAAATGTTATACACATTCATGTTGTAAATTTAATATTGTTTTAACGAATAATTAAATCGATATATAATGATCGTATGATGTACAGGCTGGCCGATCAAAATGTAAGGACGACACATTCATATAAACAGGAGAATAGTTATTTAACAAATGTTTTCTTTAACAATGTAGATATTACCTTTTAGCGATTTCAATGCTTCGGTTCGGAGAGGCATTCTATAGCCACGAGGAATTGTTATTAAGCGTGCCCTTTGAGTTGAGCTTCAGTTTCATTTATTAAAAATTAACAAACTACTATACTTTAAAATTACTATTTACTATGCAAAAGATGACGTTGATAAAATACATTGTAGTTCGGCGATGCTAGATTATTATGAGTGTTGTGTTTAGGATCTACAAAAATCCTATCATTGCGTGGAAATGGGATATTTGATTATTAATATTCTGTTTGTAGTCAGAGGTGGCGCTATAGGTGGTGATATCTGAACAGCATCCAAAATTATTTTGTTTGTAATCAGCTTGTTGTAGCTAGGTCTGTGCAGTTTTGTATATCCAGCCATTTACGCTGTACGTCCATGTTTGTCTTAAGCTATCAGTTTATTGTGAAAATATTCGTTACGCGCTCGTTTAAGTGGTCATCAGACAGAAATAAATGGTGTAAGTATAACAGTGATTCTCTCGTTATGTGAACAAAATATTAGTCTGGATAGTTATCATGGGAAATATTTTTTTGGACAAAAAGTTACATTGAGTCCCTAAGGAGATTTTGGATTATCTGAATATTCTAATGGCTGGTGAAATATGTTATAAAGTAAACACAGGCTCTGAAAGCCATTTCCATTACGACAAATATTATAACTATACCATGAACTACTAATTACGTGCTATCTAATAATGATATAGTCTAAACTGCTCTTATGAATATTTTCAAATATAACTTTAAATGAAATCTTAAGTTAAATCACAAACACTCTTTATATACTAATAAACACTATTTATATCACAAACACTGCCATTATTATTTTTATTCACATTGTCGTTTGATTTATTACAATTGGTCGATTACATGTTTGATTTTAAATTATTTATTTTGTAATAAAAATGTTATTCTATTTTAAATATTTAATTAAGTTAAAATGACAATAATTATCGTATCATATTATTTTAAATATGTATAACATAAGGAATGGAATAAAGATTACTATAGTTTTCTGGATTGTATTGGATTGAATCGTTTGTATAATGTCTTTTTATTTTCATAAGTACAACATTTGTACTAAATGTAATTGTAAATAAGTTTAGTTCTTGAAGCAACTTGCTTAATTGGAATCTGTTATTTTACAAGTACCATATACACGTATCGTAATAATGTATTTATGTATACATATGTCTGTGTTTTTAAAGAAAATTAATTATAAATAAATGTAAACATACTGAAGGTAGCAGCTTCGTGTTTTATTTCTCGCAATGTAACCTCTCTTTTACATATATATTTAATAGTGTAAGGTAGGATTTGAAATAAAACAATAATATTTTGATATGTTAATCAACATTTATTTAACATTCAAAATTACATAAAAAGGAGGCATTTTGCCTAAAAGTCTTTCACATTTATTCGTAATGTTCCTACAGAATTGATTTCATTTATAGGTTGAATGTACACATTGCATACGATCTGATACAGCGTCCTATTTGTTTGGAAGATAAAGTCAAACTTTCTTGTAATTTGACATTAGAGCGTGCGATCCATAATTTCATATGAAGATAATGATGAAAAAAAAGTTCGATTACTAGTTTCATAAAGTTCTTAAGTTGATAGACATAGATATCTTGTCTACTACGTAGAACTTGAACCATAAATTTGTAATGACAATGAATCGCACGACGTTTGTAAACAAATAGTACGCGTTAAATTTAAAACAGGCGTAAGGGAAACAAAGCGATGCAACTATGAACCGTGAATGAATACACTTGTCCAAATTACACTCTCCATCATAAAATGCACTTAGTCAAATTTTGTGAAATTTACAATTCGATAGTAAGTTTTAATTAATAAAGTTCTTAATCCTCATAATACTAGAAGTATTGTAAGAAATTAAAGGATGTAGGATATGTTTTAAGGGAATGATATTCGTTTAGGCCATCCATAACAACAAGCTCTAATGTTTCAATTGTAAGCATTATGAAGGATGTGGCGGAATTCTCTTCTAATTACGTTACAGATGGCCTCTTTTTATAATTGTAGATTTATATACATAATAGATAATATAATACAAAATATATTTAATTGTTAAAATTAATATTTAATTTTACAACTTAGAATTATTTAATGAAAATTGGCAATGACTGAATATATCATTTGAGTATATCGGAGCTATTGTAAAATTACAATTTGTTTCTTATATTATTATTATTCAAAATTTTGCTCCATTTTGAACGATTTAATCGTAGTTACATCTGGTTATCAAGACAAGAATTAATTTAATGTCATTTTTTTTCTAGGCGTTTATCAAATAAGTCAAAAAATTTGACTGACTTAAGCCGTTCTACACCTCTTCTTCACGACTGATATTGTCTACACGAATCCTCCAATACGATAAGTATACATTGACTGCTGCCCTTGCTTGTTGTATGTGGCATCTATCAGTGTGCCCAAAAAATAAAGGTTATTTTTGGACATCATTAAATCCTTCAACAGTCAATGTCCAGTGAACACGAGATTTAATAAGGTCCGTGTCTATCATTGGTCCCAACACTATTCAATGGAGTCGAAGGTGACTTCGTAGTCGAAAACCGACCTTAGAAGTTTACGTTTACTTCAACTGTAATTCGAAATGTTTACGCCTAATTTATATGACTCCATTTAGTCTACTTATTATTCCAACATATAAGTTAACCAGTAAGGTTAAAATTGTAATATAGTAAATAACTATTAACTTAAGAATAATTACATAAATATATGGACACAAGTCACTATACATTTTTTATGATGATATGATTTCATGATAATAATAACCGAGCCGCTTATGAATTTTACTCGCTTTCCTCGAACACAGTGTCTTACACATTATATAGTGTTATATTCTAAGAATAGTTGTATAAGATGATAGTTAAGATGAAGTTTTTGGGTCACTGAATGTGACCCATTCGAGTAAACAGCTCAAAATATGCATTTAAAGTAATACTGTATTTAGGACGTCACGACTCTTAAAACATGATGGGATATAGTAATATTTGACTTAGTTGCGAAAAACGAACAACTTCCTTGAAATTAACACTGAAGAAATCGCGTATTCTTAATACGCTTAATAATATCATACACTGAAGTAACACCAAATATTAAAATAATTTAATATTATATACCTATATAAAATAATAATAAAATATTCGATAATTAATTAATCACGACTATTTGACATTCAAAAATGGGATAGTTAAGAACTTTTACTATCCAATTTTACTAGATAGTATATACGAGCCGTGGATACATCATGAAGCTTACTAACATCGAATCCAGTTTTTAAACATTTATCAGACAAGTGTAATATTTAATAATGAAACGTTAAAGTCACTAAAACTTGTTATAACATTCGTTGTACACAACCCACATGTTACGTTTTACACACATTTAAAATACGATAGTTAATTTGAATAACTTAATTCTACTAAATGAAATGCATTCATGCAGGGACTTTTACTCTAAGGTTTCCTAGGCTAACCTGTTTTCTTTTTATTCTATCGGTTATACGTGTTACAGATAATACAGAATATGACTTTGCGAGCTAGAGGTGACTAGGTGTAAATAATATAGCGACGCATATATAATAAAACAATAATAAGAATGAAGAATGCGCGCTCTCACATATCAAGATAAAACTATTTACCAAAAATTTCAACAATAGCAGTAAAATAAAAAATAATCAACAAATCAAAAGAATTAATTTTAAGGCTAAACTACCGATTAAATATTCTTATTTATAAGTATCTAAATTAAATATACTTATTTATAACTAACTAAATACAAAAATTTTGCTTAATAGAATCGTTTATGGTGAATCTTCATACTTGCAGCAAATGAGACGCGATTGATTCTTTAAAGTCTCGATTGTACTTATTTTACGATGTGAAATGAAGATAAATCAATTGTATTTTTTTTAATGTTCAAAATCTAAAATTAAATAAATATTCAATTACACGAGATGAAAACTACAATTAAATTTAACCGTATATTAATGGTTTTAGTAGTACTTATTTGTTTTTCATTGGTTTGATGCGCGATACTGTATGTGCCTATGTATTAGACGAATAAAGATGATTCAATTATGTCTATCTACTTAATATTGCTTGTTAGTAGAACGGCACGCAGGTATTTATTTGGAAACTATGTATACAAAAGGTTGTATTACAAATAAAAAACATCTAATAATTAATTTTGTAACATTAAATCACTAGAGTAGATAAAAAACATAGAGTGCATCGCACAATTTTTTCAACAAGACTCCGTATGATCCAAAATACATAGCAATTTTTTTAACAAAGCCGCAACTGACGATTAAGGATAATTTAGTTCTAGATACTAGTAGATTTCACTAATATGGTGGTGATTATAACATTTTGTTAAATATTACCGTGAAAATTTTGGAATACGGGTCTTATAGTCTAAAATGTATAACACCTCACACCTACACCTTAGTACACCGCTAGCTCGAGAAAATACTACAGGGACACATTTATCATTATTAACCTTAAATAATATACCTTAACTGTAGATTGAAGGAACAGCAAGCACCCCGATTCATCGAATGGTAAATTTTATTTCGTGAAGTACTTTTTTGAAAGATTAATTTGGTCAGATACAAATTTCGCATTCAGTTGTGTTAAGTAGGCCGTGTACAGTAAAATACTTAAATGTTTATGTATTTAACTGATTTGGATTACTACTCACTAAAACACGTGTTTGTGGTATGAAGCAAATTGTAGTAAATTGCAATAAATTCAAAACTTATTTTTGCTTTCAGTTTTAAAAAGTCATATGAAGTGCAATTTTCGATGAATAACGGGGTTAAGTGGAAAAAGTGGGACTTGAATGTAGAGGGAAGAATTACATTGAAAAGTCCAAGTAAACCTATGATAAAGTGTAGGTAATATTCAATACATTAATAAATACCAATGACTCAAAATCATCGAGTTTTACACGAGTAATTCGGTTTTCAACGACCTTGTGTTGTTAGATCACATGTTGCACCTAGAAGCATCGATGAAGGACAGAGCGTTTGATTCATGGTATATCTAAATAGATGTTACGTAAGTTTGTCATTCATCGAACTTTTAGGCGGCAACATGTTCGTAATCTTGCCTTATACACGTGCCTTATAGAAGAAAACAAGAAGCACAGGGGGCGAATATCGCCACGGAGGTATTTATGTCCTCCCGAAGTATACATCCTTAACATTTAAAACAGGATAAAAAATAGGGATAGATTTGGATATATTACAGACCGCGTCCCGATCATACAATGAATTAACATCTAAAAAGCTCATCGGTAACTTGCTCGAGCTGGCTCACCGTGGTGGTCGACGATATATCTCCAGCATATGATCGGCCCACGAACTAGGGAGAGCTACTGAAATATACATGAGAATTCGTTTGAGTGGATACAAAAAAAGTATGTGTAAGGGACCTAAACGGACCCGGATCTCCGGATCTATTGTATATTAAAGTAGTGACCCTAGTCAGGGGTATGCTGTAGAGAGTGATACGAGTAGTAGAAGATCGTGGGAGCGCTAGGCGAAGGGCGCTGGGGAAAGGCGTGAAATATTACGCGATTTCGATGTTTCTAGCAAAATTGTTAGTTGAAACAGTATCGCCAGTAACATCGATATCAGAGCCACGAGTGCATCTCTAAATAACAATTGGAACACTAGATTATTCTATCTACCATGAATATTCAACCTGCAAATACTATTTCCTGGCTAACTACCACCACAAACACTATTCAGATACCTATTTATAGGTGGTTACAATGGGGCCATCAATTACGTCACATGAATATAACGTTTTTGAAACCTCTGTTATATCGACAATTAATTTTAAATTAAGAAATAACTAAATTAAAACAGCAATTCGAATATTGTTTTTGTTTTAGAGGGATTTAAACAAATATATTAGCTTAAAGTATAGAAAACTTAAGAAATTAAACGAGCGGTATCAAATTGAAACATCTTCTGTTAAGAGATTTTTAACCCATTCTCAACTTAGGCATGCGTGCGACGTCCACGTTCTTCGTAACTAGAGTAACTTTGGTCATCACAAGACTCCCCGCTTGACGACTACATTTTCTACTGGTACATACATTATATTGTTAACAAAATTATCAAGACTAAACTTTATAATCAAACTAAGAGCCAGTGAAAAGTTTGGTGATGTTTATGATATTATTTAGAAACACTGGGAACTATCATTCACGAGCTCCCTACTACGCACAGTTACGGGGGTAGACACGTCCGATTCGAACTTTGTTCGTCACAAGACTGTTTGTATACGCTCCTCGTTTGAAAATGATCTTTCCTAATGGCATACAATGACAATGTGTAATCTGTAACTAATAGGTACCTACTACACGATTAACAAAACTATCAAGAATGAACAAAGATTTGAAGTTTAGTCTGAACACTTGAGATTTATACATGTAATCACGAAAGGTATGACTTGTTCTCCCCTATTGCCACACGATGTCACATTCTGGTGACCCCTCTCTGCCCGTTTAGGTGCGACGTAATATATGGATGGCCCCTATTGATACTTATACTTAGATTAAGAACTAACATCGAAACTTGTATTATGTGGATTATTTAAATAGGTTATCGTTAACTTTAATACGCACTATTTTTTTTATACGTGACTACATGATTAAGTTTTAAAATAGCAAGTAAATGGTAGTGACGTGTTAACTATAACGGCTCATCATCTACACTAATATACTTAAAAATACCTACTGTTTTATCTTTAACTATGCCAAAGAATACTGGCGCTAATACTGCCCGTTTCCATATCACTTCAAAAACAGTCTGTCGGAAAATTTCCATCTCACAAATTTTAACCCTCGGGCGTCTATCTAAATATAAACATTTAGAATGATTACATTTTTATAAGACTAATGACTTAAAACTACCACGAAATATATTTGAGTGACATCTCCTTGTCGGTAGCACTATACGAGAATGGTTTTGTCACCGGACTATGTATTCTTAAACTGCAACTACTACAACACCGAGAGAATAAATATTAACTGCAGAGTAGTAATCAGAGAATTTACTAATTAGTATGTATTAATTTAAAACGGTGAAATATCAATGACCTAATTATTAAAGAATTATTTCTAAAAAGATCGTGCCTTACCACGTTTACGATCTGGCTTTTTCAAGCATGTATGAACACTTAATGTTACTTCACTCGTTTATATTTTCTCAAAAATCGGGTGACGCGTATGCATCAAAAAGTAGCCGATGTGTTTTGTCAATATTCATGAAAAATCGGTGATTGGTTACGACAATTACGATCACCAAATTGACACGTCCGGGTTTTTATTAATCGCTGTTCAAAGCTGATTACATTTCAGCGTTATCGGTTCTCGATCTTCGGTCAATTTGAAGTATCAACATAGAAATAGTATATTCACAATGTATTTTGTCATTATTAAACTTTGGAAAAGTCGTCCTTTCCTTGATTCCTTAAGCCGTCCGCGGTATACATCTTACGATCTCTATACCTGATTTCACCACATCGCGTACATATCGGGAGTAGAATAGTTTGTCCAATTGTTTACCATGATATTGGCTAAAAGACCGATATTTGGTTAGCAATTCCCGTTTCAAAAATGGCAACTGGTTTTAATCACTAAGAGATTGAATTAGCTATGGTGCTGTTGTTGCTGACATTCTCTAAAGTAAGCTTGCATGGGTAGTTAACCAGGAACTTGTGTGCAAATTTTCCATCCAGTTCTTAAAGTTTTAGCACGTACGTCCGAATACATTCCGTTACGGTGGACAGTCTTAACAATTTATATTATTTTGTTGTTTTAATATGTATACCCGACTATTAACCAGCAGACATTGAATAACTCTACCACGCATAGGCAACAAGCCATGGTGATCGAATCTTGAATGAGGTGAAGAAGTAAGGTTGTCACATTTTGACTTTTTTTAATCAAAATAAGTACAGATTGCGGCTTCATTACGTTATCAAACGGCTGCTAGCTATAGTCCAGACATAGTCGAGTTTGATGTCATTGTTGAGTTTGACGTCATTGTTGAGTTTGATGTCATTGTTGAGTTTGATATCATTGTTGAGTTTGATTCTTTTAGCGGTGCATTTGCGGCTTGTAGCCGTAAGTCATGCGCTCGAGGAATCGATGTAGGTCGAAGAAGCGGGGACGGTGCATGGGCTCGCGGCGCCAACATTCGTGCATTAGGTCGTAGAGCTCGCGGCGGCAGCGTGGGGGAGGGGCGGCCGGCACGCGAGCCCCGCGACCACCACTGCGCCATTCGCTAGCGTTTGCCACCACCTTTAGGATTGATGTGCATTAAAATTAGTACCAAAAATGGGAAGATTAGTTGTTCACCTTTGCTCAGTCTCGACTACAACATAATAAAATAGGTAGACAGTTTTTAAGGTTAACTGAAATTACACATAAAATATTTGTTTGAAATTCAAATGTGTATTGTATTTTAAATTATAAATTTCTACCCACAGCCATAATTGAAGATAAATAAGATTAAATTAGATGTAATTCGCGGCGTTGCTCGTCTAAAGTTTTTAATGCATTGATATGAAAAACTTTATGCAAGACAACTGCCACGATTCCCAATAAAACAGTTGACTGAGATCGCTTCAACCGTGTTCGAATTAATACGTATCGAATTCACGAAGCGCTAAATGTATTCATTGTTAAATTTGTCAACTATTAGTGCGTATCAATGTTCACAAATTTGTTTACTTCATTCCCGTGTTTGAATTATGTGTAGTGTAAAATACTATGCACAAATTCTAAGTCTACTGTTGTGGGCGTATCTACCACTACCATTGTTCTTCAATAACTTACCTGATCGTCGTTCATTTCTTCAAATGGTTTTGCCATGCAGTACGTCAGAACTTCCCATACGGTTACTCCAAATGACCAAACATCACTAGCAGGTGAGTAGATGCCCTAAGCATTAAAATAATATTCTGTGAGGAACAGGATTTCATTCAGAAATATATAAATAAAATTTAAAGTTTAATCAATCTTAAAGATTGACTTTAAAAGGTCATAAATGTTTTGAAAGATAGGAAAGTATTTTCTTTAATAAGGAATAAAAATATATAGCTCTTAATTTTTTTCCTAAAGCATTTAACTCTGATCCGCTGCAGATTGATGTCACGTGTATGGTTTAATAGTTTAAAAACAACAAATTTTCGCAAAATAACAAATGTACACACCATCAACAGACTTTCCCAAGCCATCCAGCGCAGAGGTACGCGAGACCCATCAACCATGATATGGTAATCATCAATGAATTCTTCACAAAACATAGCGTAATCCGATACCTTAACATTGAGTTCGTTGCTCACCATGACATTCCTGGAATATGTTATCACAATTTTGGTTTGTATTTGTTTTGAAAACCTTCAATCGAGTGTCGATTTTAAACGTGCATCGCGACGATTCTTGCTTTTATTGTATGATAAAAATGTATGTTTTTTTCATTTGTTACAAGTTAAGGATTACTAGAAACCCACCTCGGTAAACGGCGTTGTAACGTAAGATCGTGATCCTCATTAAATTATAAAAAAGTTATTTACTATTGCCTTCAAGTAAAATTTTACGTCGTATTTGCGAGGTTAAAAATATGAAAATATAGAAGGTAAGTTACCGTGCTGCGAGATCTCGATGAATTAATTCGAAAGACTCCAGGTATTTCATCCCTGCGGCGACTTGGCAGCAAATGTGTATTAAACTCGAGTAACTGCAAATCAATAATTAATTAATCAAATTGAATCAGTTATTAGTACAACGTTTTTTAATAATTTCAAGTTAGAATAAGGTGTATCCAAAGAAATGAAATATATTTCACATTTAAATGTCTTTGCGTGCAAATCAAATTTAGAATTCAGGTCACCAACGAAGTCTGAACATATAACATAGAGATACAGGGTTTTACTTCAAATTATACCGATTCAAATACTGAGTATAAAATATCAAATTCAGACAAAACACAACACAAGCGAAAATTTAAACAAATGAATATACAAACTTCAATTTCCGGTCGGCTCTCAATAGTGACGGTAGTGGTGCAGCATTGCCCCGATCTAACGCCGCGCACGGCGGCTCCAAGAGGCTGAGACCTAGCACCCTGGCTAGTTGTGGGTGTTTCAGTCCAGCTCCCCAGGTAGCTTCGCGGGCAAACGCTGCCCTGCAAAAATATTGACATTTCCAAACTTATTGAAATCGCGTTTGCATTAATTCATTAATTGCAAATTAGACTAACCAGGTGTAAATTCATTTTACACAACTTTTACGATACATAAAGGAATATATTTCGATAAAATAGCCCAGATTCACTTTATTAAAACGAAGTGTTTTTTAATCGCTTGTTGCACTGAATAAGATCCATGGCCGCTCTGGAATAAAAACAATCCCGGCTTAGTGCATAATCATGAATATGACTATTTTTCTGCTGTGGAAACTGGTGCTACATACCGTCATCCATCTCCGAGCACGTCATGTTCTAAGTGGATACATAACAATGCACTATGTGATCATACAGGTACAGCAGCCCCATTAATATTAAAAAGCTAGCGCGCATTTTAAATGAGGCTTTGATAAGTTTCATTGAATAACCGATCAGGATTCATCGAATATTCTCACTTAAATATGCTTTTGAGACATCGTTTCCATCGGATTTCCAAGCCAATTTTATTAGTGGTCACTGATCCAATTTAGTAATATCATGATTTATTTCTACGAGGTATTGAGGAAAAATTATTCGAGATCCCTACGTAGTTATACTCTTATTCTAGTCGAGTAGATTAGCTGAAATTCATCTAATTTTAATAGGAACAATAGAACAAATTCGAATCAATCATCTTTAGTAAATAATAATAATTATTTATTTATTACGCCAGCATTAGTAGGTACTAATAAAATTAATGTCTGAACGAAGTTTCTCAAAGTAGTGTATATAGATTTGTTTGCGGTGTAGGTACGATACCAATTATGAAGTGCCTTAGATGTTGACATTGGTTACATGTAACTGAAACAGTTGCAATCCTATCCAAATCCAAAAATGCAATCAAATCCAAAAAACGTCAAGACATCATTTCAGTAAAATTTCCCAAGAACGAACTTTAGTTGTCAAGTTGTATAACTATAGTTCTTTTATAGCTAATTCATCAGTTTACTCAAAATTTATGTTTCGCGGAAATTACCCTCTTCGTTTCGCTCCGCTTAAGTTCGCTCGCTGTGAAATACACCTAAAGGCGCAACAGCCTCTGACGAAGTTTTAAACAATCTAGCCAATTAGAATATATTGCGCATTCCGAGTTGTTACACCTAGGTTCTGAATAAATTATGCATGTAATGGCTGATCTCATTGAAACATTCGCTCGAGGCTTGATCACATATTTGTTACTAGTTTACAATAATAGAGCGCACGCCGCAGTAAAGAACATTATTGATTTATATGT
Source organism: Megathymus violae (assembly GCA_003671415.1). NCBI lineage: Eukaryota > Metazoa > Arthropoda > Insecta > Lepidoptera > Hesperiidae > Megathymus > Megathymus violae. Next base: position 1,713,284 of record PDGT01000004.1, on the reverse strand, counting down.
ACTACATGTAATATATGAAGAAAGGAATTATAAGTAGGTTAAACTATGACTAACTTGATATCGCTATGGCACCCCCGCCACAGTGTCTTGACGACGACCAATCGGTGGCGAGTCCCAGTCGAGCATTCGTCGTCGCTCAATTCTTCGATGCCATCCGTTTCGCAAATCTGGAGCTGCATTAGGTAATTATGAATTAATCCAACATCATAAATGTGTCTACGGCGTGTTTGTTTTATTAATATAACTCGGCAACATTCGTGATACGGTTATCGTCGTGTTTATATGACCCACGCTATACACTGAGATGTTATTATTAGTACTATATGGTGAACGTAAGGCCGAACTCGAAACAGCACGAAATAGTGAAAACTATTCAAAAGAGTCACGCCGCTAGGTGGCTTACCAAAGGAATTAAACTCTAAAACCAACGTAAAGGGATTGTTTCTACATTGGTAGCACTGCAAAAACAAATCGGATACAAACAAAAAGTCAATTACAAACATATTCTCAAACGCTATAGATGCGTTTCATTGAATATTTAATAGCAAAACTTTTAATAACCAAATTAATCTAGAGTCACTTGGCAAATCATCAATGGTCAGAGGGTCAAATCTAGCTCTAGGATAACATCCATATGGGGGGGTACAACTCTAATAAAACCTAGTATCGTAAGTGATGAATTTAATAAATAATAGGCAGGTAATGGACATGGTAAAATTTGTAAATTAAAAATTAATTCTATATCTTATTTAAACGAAACGACACATAATTTTAAAATCGTCCATAAATACAACTAGCGTATGAGATGGTGCAAACTCAACCATGGTGGAAATCGAGAAACATCTCGGTAGCATTAAGTCAAGGGATATATTAATTAAGTACATAAAAATTTAAAACAACAGTAATTAAACATAAAATAGGTGTAAAAAACTATTGTGAAAACTATAGGCCGACGCCACTATACCGGTCATCTCAGAAATTTTCGAAAATGCCATATATATAACAGTTTAGTTTATATAATTTTACCGAAATGTCAAATACATTAAGAATAGACCAATTTGGGTTCAGAAAAATACTTTACGAACCTAGTTATTTATAATCTTGTAAGGGAAATAGGAGATAGTCTAATTCTTGTCTTATCTACATATGTTTAAGAATATGTCAAGAGCATTGGATTTTTTACATAAAGTTTTCACTATTACTGAAACTCTACAGTCAAGGCATAA
>PDGT01000004.1:1681260-1710425 GCA_003671415.1 Megathymus violae | reverse complement strand
CACATATTTATTAAACGTATTTAGTAAATTCTATTCAATTAAACATATCACATATAGATATTTTTAATGTAAATTGCCGACAAACGAACAGACGGCCCACCTGATGGTAAGTGACCGCTGTCCATGGACGTTGACAATACTAATCATACTAAAATCGTCACCGACGAGACACAAGCTGGGTACATACTTATTAAATTGTAAATATTTGATTGTGCCTACTACTATTCTGCTAGACCAAAGTCATCTTATTAATTTACTAATTCTTAATCCAATATGTACGTGCCTTACATCCCCATATAATTTATCGTAATTAATACTGTGAGTGTGAGAGGTCTGAGATAAAAGGACCTGGTGGTTATGATTCGAGACACAAACACGTGGAACTGGGAGGGAGTGTGCGAGATTTTAACAAGTTTTCAAAAGTTACGTATAATAATGGTATTAAAAGCAAAATCAGAGAATATAGCTATTTCAAGTGTATAATCGAACTAGATGGGTATATTATATTGTTATAGAGAGATATTTTAATTCACAATTTTTATATTAAATGTGACAATGTCATTAATATTATATTAAGTGACGTGACGTATCTTAAGTGAAATTTAGTAGTAGATGATTGATTGTGTTCTTCAAACATTGAATAATTATTATGCAAGTAAGTCGAACGGTACTAATCATATACATTTTATGAGTTTATAAGTAGAAAAACGCTAAATTAAAAAAGGTGCATGCCCCAATGTTGGATCCATCCTCATCCATCCTCTGTCATAAAATTACGTGCGCAATATTTTTTATACTTTCGACATTAAATTATAAACAATACATTTATCATAGATCGATATCATATTAATCTATACCTAACATAGGTATAGATAGGTTCCTTTCAACTACGGAGTATTAAGAAATTCGTATTATATGTATAATAGCTTTTTGTTTATATGTTGATACCAATGACTGGATTATACGTATCCCATGTCCTTGTTGAAGACTAGAGAAGAGCTGAGATTTTAGTTGATTAATTTTGATTGACACGTTTATTAATGAAATTAATAACAACCTAATTATATTATTTTACTTTACGAGTAAACAATTTAATAATACAAGATTTAATATTAATAAATATATCATAAAACTATTATGAGGTAATCCAAAACGAGCTCTGAAATTGTCGAAATGGTATAAGCACCGTATATGATGTTTCTTGTGCCTGAAATTTAATCGTTATAGTAAAACTATTATTTCATGTGTTTCATGGGTCTACAAACAAATATCTGGTAGGAAAACCTTGGCATAAACTATTGCTGTTTCATTAGGATTTTATTACTCGTACTTTCATCGAAACACGCAGCCCTGCACATTAAGCTTTTATTATTTCCACATTAAGCTTTTAAACCTGTACGCGCCGTCTGAATAATTTAACATTAATCATATTAAGTATTCTATAGGTGTAACGGTGGTGAATTATTAATAGCTGTTACATATTAAGGGCGAGTCTTCTCGGTTTTGTTAGTTTTGGCAGTAATAAATTCACCTAGAATAATAAATTGGTTAATTTGCTTTTATTTAATTATAATAAAATCAATAGTGTTCATAATTTTAAATACTTCCAAATATACATACGTTTAGCAATTTACACTGGAAGTAATACAAATAATTTGTTTTTGAGTTTAGCGTGATATAACAGCGAGGTAGAAATATAGATATACTCGTATGCTCAGATCTACCAAGCACACATATCATACATAACGGCATCGATATAAAACAACTAACTACCGCATCACATTGGTCACCATCCTCATTTCAATCCATAATTATCAACTCCTAGTCTCGGGTCTTCTCTCCCAACAAAAAAGAATTAAGATCATAGCATGCCATAGTTCGCGAAGAAATTTTGATATTGCGAATATCTGGGAGAATTTGAGGTGCTTCATAGGTAGGAGGTAGGTTTCATCGAGAGTTCCCTTCATTGAAATGAACGATAATTGATTAGTCACATGCATTTAATTTAACGAATGAAAGTTCCAACTCGGGTCACCATGTGTCTATCATTATTCCGCAAAACACTGCGGCGTTAATTGCATGTTCTACTAATTCTACGGACCTAAGCTTCTACGAAAACGTAGTAGATTCATTTACAACATGTGACTGACAAACAAATACATTTAATATACAGTTTAGAATATTTATGCATATAATGAAATTGTAACTGATCGCTTTCTGTACATTAAGGATATATGAGAAAAACTACTATTAGGTGCCTTTATTAACGCCATAGAACCCAAAACAAATTCCCGCTAATTTCAGAAACGGCTTAACCGGTTTCCTTCTGGTTTTCACTAATGTATTGCAGTAAGCGTCACTTAATATTTACAGTTCGTTCGTTTCAATTCAATCCGATAATAAATAATAAAGTTATGAATAAATATACGTATTTCTAATTCATAGAACATGAGAAACACAGTCCTAAAATAATGCAGATGCTATTTTTAAGCGTAAGGTAGTTTTTCTAAAGCGAAGCGAGGGCTGCTAGTTTGCTAGTTATTAAATAAAAATTATTGTCATACATTAGATTATTCACAATTGTATAACGATACAAATTTGAAAGAAAATGAAATGTACTTTTTCCTCGGAGGGTAAACAGGGCGGCCGCGAAGAAGGTAATCAAGCAAGCATCCACTAGATTTTGTGGAGAACCGTGCTTATATTAAGTCAAGTGTAACTGTTTTCTAGAGTGTCGTAGAGGAAAACAGATGACGCATTATACGTCGGTAAAATTAAAAACTGGATTATGATTAGAACTCGGATATTCGTGTTCGGTGGTAATCGCGGGGGTTTAAGGGGTAGGCGATAAAAATAATAATAATAATAATATTATTTTCTCTCACAAAGATAACAATTTTGAAATAAGTAGGTATTTCTGGTTATGGTCTGGAAAGAATGTTACATATTATGTAACGTATAACGCCTATTCTCATAGAAGAAGACTACGCTATTATTCTTATTTAGTCCGTAGATCAAATTTATAATTTGATTCATACATTTATTTAAATGATTATATTCTTTGTTTTGCATGTCGGAAGCAGCGTTGTTGGCGTCATGCTCAGACAGATAAAATTGTGTAAATCGAGCAAAGTAACGTTTCAACAAGAATCCGCTATTAAACAAGTTTTTTGCGGATGTTTATGTATTAATCTTCAGCACGGTTAAAACATAAATGAGGCCTGCCATACCCCTTGTACCTTAGCTAGACACCTTTGTGACCGAGTGTTGAACCATAACGACGGTGCTGCCATCACTAGGGTCACTTGTTTCGTTAAACATCCGATTTCATGACTGTCTTTGACATAATATGCATATATCGGAGCATATGGAAGCGTTCACATAGATAAATTATATTATCGTGTATTTTACTTTAATCAGCTGTTTTTTATCCGTTTACTTCATAGAAGTCGTTCTTCTTTATATAATACACATAGATATAATAAATAATCATATAAATATAGTTCTTCAATGATAATGTTAAATATATACATATTTTATTACCATGATTATATTAATAAGTGAAGGCTTAAGTAGACGTAATGAATAGTTGTACAGCATCAAATCTAATAGACTTTAAATGTTGTATAGACAACCTGGATTTCAAAGTAAATACAGAATTAATTGAAAATCAGCAATGGAACTATCGTTCTAACCGTTGCAGCGTAGGGCTTAGGAGGTACAACTCGAAGTTATACAGTTAAGTATCTACAAAATATTTATGTGCGACAGTAGGTACCTTAACTTGCTAATTTTCAAATACAGTAGCATCAACATGTCATATGTCATACTTGTTTACAGGTTTTACTTATAGTCTCAACTAAAAGGCCAAATATCTACAAAAATATGTTAATTTATTTACAAAAAATTATTACATTGGCATATTAAACAAATAGAATACCTGATATTTGAATGTTCGTGATAATGTTCATATATTTAATAAAAACGAACGTGATTCGAAATAACATATCATTACATCAATATAATTTTGTATATCACTTATGGTATTGGATCATTGAAACTGGATCGATAAAGCTCGCATTTATGAATTATATTTAGCACACGCTTAGATTATAAGTAAGTGCTTTGAATTATTAATTCTAATTTGCAAAAAAATAATAAACGCTAAGTGCCAAAGCCTTCAACTACTTTATAATAAATTCTCAAGAGAAGAGAACGAAAAAGAATTCTTTTATTCTGCGTATTTTTTATTTAAATTCTAACATATATTCTCTAAGACTATATTACGTTATGTAATTTTATGTTTATTTCTGCATCTAAACTTTAGTAAGTTATTAAGCTAAATTATTTTATTAATTATATCATACATTTGATATATGTAAATAATCTTGAACCTATCATAATGAATATAAGTGCGTTGAAGCGGAGAAAGTAAATTACACTGACATAAAAATCAGTGTTTATTATTGACTTATCAATTAATTTTGATATTTTTTTCAGATATTTCGACCTTAATTGAGTTAAATAAATGAATATAATTTTATATAAATACTGGCAAACTGCCCTCGCTTCGCTTCGGAAAGACTGCGCCTTACGCTTGGAAATGGCACCTGCATTCTTTTGGGACTGGGTTTTTTTTCGTTTTTAGGAATTACAAATTAAAATATTAATTTATAATTTTCTTATTTATGAACGGATGGTAATGAAAACTAACTAACTATAACTTTATGTTTTAAGTGATGCTTACTGCAATACATTATTGAGGGCCAGAGCGAAACCGGTCAAACATTCTGACAATTATTGTTTTGGGCCCTGTTGCGTTGACAAGGTCCGCTAATGGTAGTTTTTTCTCATGTATCCCTGGTGTACGGAGGGCGATCATTCGGAATTTTATTATATGTATAAATTATACATGGTCCTTGTAAGAAAAATCAAGGGGTTTTAGTTAAATAATAAAAAAAAGATATTTTGACCTGTAAGTTAATTTTATGTGACAAGTTTTTTGTAAACATATCATTAATATTGTACATTATTTTTACCTTGCTTATAAAATTGCTAAATAATATTGTTATTCTAAAAAATCTCAATTCCAAACTCTATCAACGTTGCACAAATTTGTTTTACCTTAATATCCAGCTGAAACGAGTCATGAGAAGAAAGTATTTAAATTGCATTGTGAGGTACGCAAATTTGAATTCGTCTTGAAGTTTGAATTGTAAAGTCGTTTCGTACAAAATTTTATACATTTCGTACAAACAAGAAACTTGCAGTTGAAAACTTCGAAGGCTGAAATACTTTTTTTTATCAAGTCGAGAGAATTTTTGATTTACACATATTTTCTGATAACAATTACCAGAGAATCTCGTTTGGCCATTCAGTTTTTAGTAGATTAAATTCGCAGTTAAAAATTTCTGGGGTGCGACTGGTTTTCCGATTTTTGGACCAGTTTGCACATTACCCCGGCTCAGAGGGGTTGCGAGCGGGCTAGTCTACAAAAATACTCATAAAAATTGATTACTAGCCTTAGCAAGAAAATGCAATCTGCTCTCCCCCGAACTCCCTTTACCACCGCCCACACCTTTCTCCCCGCAAAACCCCGTCTTAATAGCTTGCGACGTTTATATACTTTTATTAAATCACTTGCACTCTTGGCTGACATTTTTGCTATGTATTTAATTTAAATCTATATAATTTATATTTGTTAATGACTACCAGCTATCGGATCCAACTATAATACTATGAACTATCGTTATAATAAAAAAAAATATTACGTATATATTCAAATTATGAAGTTCAACTGAATTTTCAAGATCTTTTAAAGACGTACAAACGATTAGTTATATAAAACCACACTTCATAAATACGAATTTATATCAAACTAAATAAGTATTCTTTTTTTCTAATATACTTCGTTCTTAATATAAAATTTTAGCGTCTTCCATATTTTACGTTTGCAGCAACCCTCCGTGTACATACCTACCTACTTGTGTAATTTGATTCCGGATTGTTACGCTCACAGATATGCAGACATCCGCGGGCTACGAGTTATTCTAGCATTACCGTTGAATTTGTTTGACAAGGGTATATCCAATTTTAAAACGTAATTCTTCGAATTTATTATTATCTCAGGATCCTCTTGCAATGGGAGGTTATTAAATGGTTACACAAAAGATATCAACCTTACGTTATGTTATTTTATAAAAACAACAACCAAAATTATGGAATAAAAACATTATAACATTTAAAAATTTTACTGAACCGCTGTGTGCAAATATTACACTAATTACATAGTAATTTCTACTGATGAAATTGTAACTTAACGATAGGGAATTGCAAGTAGCGCTCCCGCTTTGCCAGAGGTGAGAAGTTCTAATGGCAGCAACATAAGAAAGGAAGTTAACTGAAATAGAAGAGCCCTTCGGTTTCTTTTCGTTTTCTCACACTTTACCCGATCAGTGAGCATTATCGCTGGAACTACATTCAAACAGATGCTTAGGCAAGAGCCACTTAACTTTAAGAGCGTCTCAAGATATTTTGTGTAGGGTTTTCTATGGACCGACGATAACAGTGATTTAAATAAGTACATGTACTAATCAGTGAACTATTTTATGTTATTACTAGCATACTGCCCTCGCTTCGCTTCACCAAAACTACGCCTTACGCTTAGAAATAGCACGTGCATTGTTTCAGATTATACATTCATAAGACATGAAATATAGATTCATACAGATTCATAAAACAATTTTATTTAAGACGTTGTTCATTCTGCATTACTCATAGTTTACGTTACTTCGATGATTAATGAAGACGTGACGGGTATCAACTCGACCAAAATTTGTCTGATTATTTAGTTCATGCGCACACTACGACAAAAGTAGATTTTCTCGCTCGCTTAATGGGGTCATTTTTCGTCCATTCTTTTTAAGGTTCTTTTCATGGTAGGTATCACTTCTTTCACTTTGACTAAGATATTTTTGAACGAGCGTAGCAAATTTTCCTTGTCAGTTATGCCCGAATATCATTTTCGAACCGTTGATAAGACTAATGATTCTCTAAACACTAATTACATTATAATTTTTAAGCGCATGATTTTCTCTCTTTAAAATTATTGCCAGTTTAAAGCAGTGTTACAAGCATCCTGAGAGTTAAATTTGACATGGATCTAAATAAATAGCTTTTTATACGCTGGTATAATATACGTCTTTTGCAAAATTAGCTCATAATTGGTGATATAAAATGTATTGTTTTTATTTTATTTTTCAAAATAAAATATAACAATGTTTTTCTTAATATTTATTTGATGAAACAATAAAGGATAATTATGGTACCTGTGAAGTACCAAATATGTAGTACAAAATTAACTATTTATGAAACATATTGAAAAATTCCCTTTTTGTGATGATAATTATCGTATTATCAGTAATAAGCCGTCTACCTATTTACATAAAATATGACGTAATGTTTGTAGTTCAAAGAAAAAGGTTAGTACAAAAGTTCGCAAGGTTCGTACAATTAAATTATATAAAATAAAGAGCCAAGGAAAAATACCTATGATCGCTAAAGTAACACCAGAAGAACTCGTTTTATTAATTTTACAGAAAATATCCTCGCGTTAGGACTTAGAAACACTTTTTAATACACTCGACGACCTCAGAAACTTTAACGGGTACTGACTCACGATAACAACCAGGACTGATGCTTTAACGTTGTTTCCAAAGCATACGGACAGCTGTTCGAGAAATTTTCCTACTACCCATATAACTATAGACCGCGCCTGTTGTACTTAACTTATTTTATTTCATATTTATCGCACTTCGCTCATTTCACCGGTAGGTCTTAAATATCCAGTATATTTAATAGATATTTCTTGGCTTTGTAGGGCATAGCAAATAAGAAGCGAGCAAGCGTTTTCTGGATCGATCACTTACGATTGGCAAAAAGAAGCCTTTCGAACTACGAGTGCTCTAATATAAACAACTAAAACCTAATTACAACGAAATATTTTAATTATTATAAAATCATAGAAGGATGTTCTGTGAAATGTTTCAATATATTAAATGTGTATGACAATAGAGCTAAAATAATTATATTTAATAGGATAATACAAGCTGTATTTCCAGCAACATCAAACAATGAATCTCATTCTCATTAGTTGATTAAATTATTGTTTTGTTGCGCTGAGTGCATGTCGGATCATTGCCTATGTTTTGTTGAATACACAAATTCGGGTCACACACTGATTGCTACATTGCCGTGATCAATTTATGCATCTGGTTACAAACAATAGGATAATTAGTAATTAGTGGTATACACTATACTAGGGATATTATTATACAGACATATCACTTTAAACATCTGAAATGTTTGTAGCTTTACGGATTAGAATAATCACCAACAATACAATAGAAGATGTGCAATGTTTTACGCAATTTGTAGCTGTATTAGTGACTATTAGATACAAAAATTTCCAACGACACTTTGGAGAAAGTTGTTATGATGGGAGCACTTAACGATTTATCTCTAAAACAATGACAACTATTAATAATATTAATTACGCGTTTTAGGTCTGTCCCGAAATCGTTGGGAACCAACAATTAATTATTATGATTTTAATTGATTTATAGTCTATGTCCATCTGGAATAATCTATCTTTCAAATGATAAACGAGTTTTTCGGAGAAGTGCTGTGATTCCGGAGATTACTTTTCGCATATACACAAAGTCACAAAATTCGCACTCTGTATTTATAATATTAGTATTAATCAATATAGATAGTATTGATTATAACTAAGAAATCTTAATCACGTAGTAACTTGTTAAGAAAAGGTTAAAAATTAAACCTTTGGTAGATACCTTCTTGGGACCACTATAGCTTTGAATGTACTTGTAATGTTCCAATAAACGCAATCCAGCAAGTTATCATCAAATAATAGTTTAATCTTTGTTTCAAAATTACCTTATGGATTACAAACATACATTTTCCTAACAGTTTCAATAAAAAGGTTCATACTTGTTCGTTTTGTAAACATACATATAATACTTTTGTTTATTCGTAGATATTCTGAATTCTAATAATTTTACGGGTTTGTTAAATAATAATAATTTGAATTTTATTGTTATTATTTACAACTAAATAACTAAATACTTTTACGAAATAAAAAAGAATGCTTTAGATATGGTCAGAATTTAATATGTTAACAAGTTGCCTTTATCGGACTGGTTCAGTGATAACTCGATCCCATTGGTTCATTGATAGCAATTCGGTTGTAAGCAAAATTAAAGACGTAATTTACGAAAATATTGTAGATATTGTAGAACGAGCCACAGAGTAATCAATACATATAATAAAATTCTAACTGATATATGAGAAAAACTTTTATTAGGGGCCTTTATTAACACAATAGAACCCAAAGCAATAGTTGATAGAATTTTTGTCTGTTTGTCTGTGCGTTTGTTCGCGCTAATCTCAGAGACGGCTTACTTGATTTCGTTCTGGTTTTCACTAATTTATTGCAGTAACTATAACTTAAAACTTAAAGTTTGTTTAATTGCAATCCGTCCATAATTAAAAAAGCTATAATTTAATAAATTAATTTGTAATTCATAAAACGAGGAAAACACAGTCGTAGTTTTTCTGAAGCGAAGCGCGCGCAGTTTGGTAATACTTAATAATCGTATGCTATCTGGCTTTCCGGGTTATAAGGAACAATATTACATCATTTTAATCTATCGCTATTTATTTCGGTCGCCGTGAACACATTTTTACATCACAGAATGATGTGAGCTGCTGTGAGTGTTGAGGTTAGAGCGAGGGGACGTTATGGACATAACGCCACGATTTTGATGTACCTACATCTTCAAGGCGCAATTGTTTTAGAACTATCACAATGGTTCATTGAATGCGCTGGTCTACTGATCGCATCATTCCCCTACTTGGTTCAGAGGTTACGGTATACTTTCGGTCTTAATACTTATTATTAGATGTATTTTTGTTAAGAGTTCCGGTGGTATGAAAATATTGCCAATCTCAATAGCCACCGCCTTCTGTATTGCTTATAAAGATAGCCATAAAGATTTAGTCAGTTGTAGGCTATCAACGAGTATTTTAAGATCCTGTCAGTTGTAGGAGGATCAATCTGTTCTACTTAAGGGGCCGTTAAATGCATTAAAGCCAACTTGCAACCACACGGTGCAAATTTCAACTTCCATTCCAAGTTATCTCATATTATAACTTTGCAGAATATTATCTCGGCAGTAATATATTTACTTATTACGAATTTTGGGCGCAATATAAAGTGGTTTTCCAGGTGTCGCACGTGCAATCTAATAAGTTTCACTGTGAGTCTTGAAGCGCAACACATCCATCTCTACTGCCGTTTTATTTAATTCTGTAATTTCTGTCACTTACGTACGAGACGTATGTACGAGAGTACTTACTAATATTAAACCGTCACTGCGATTCTGGTTGGATTCTAGGTATAGGTATATGTATTATATAACGATTTGTTTAGAGATTTGAAGTATATTTTTGATAATTAGCATGTGCGGCCCGCTGCTAAAGCAAATATCTTTTTTATTTATATAAAAGTAGTTAACGAGTACGTCATACTTCTATGATTATCTTTGATGATATCTGAGCTCTTTAGATACTTTTGAATGATAACAGTCTTAGATAGTAAACGTACGATTGAGTGAAGAACCTGCGAGCGCAGTCGATAGTTGGATGGAAGCGAAGCGAATGCAGTTTGCTAGTACTAAATATTAGTATAAATATTAAAAGTTAAACAGAAAATTAATAACAATTACATTATAACACGCCTTAATAACGACTACTTGTAAATATAATTTAGAGCAGTGGATATAAAAAATATGAAGAACATCACAAACTTCGACTATATGTAACAAAAGCGATCTATTTAAATATAATTTTTCAGAAAAAGATGGAATTCATTGAACACATAATATTTTTAACTTGTATTTCTCGTGAATAAAATGAAAGCAAAGAAAAATGATGGCAAACATAAGCTAACAAAGATATTTAATAGAATATTTATTCTAAAGGAATATATACAGATCATTATTTTTGATCTGTTTGTATCTGCTAAAGTAAAACAACGATACCGAATTTCCTTTTGATCTGAACATAAAGTGATGTTCAAGACGTCCATCCCCCGGCTATAGAAACGGACGCTGACGTAAAATCCACTCATCATTTATGCAACAGCTCTTTGTGCTTCAGCTGGGGTCGGTCATGACTTGACCGTTAATTTTTAATACAGAGTGCATAATTTAAATTTCAAGGCAATAAGAAACTTATGAAATAAATATCAATATTATTTTTTTAATTATATCTTAACATTAAACAGTTTCTGGCATGCTAGAAATGTTACAAAAAATTAGTTTGAGTGTTCTTCAAAAACCCACGGAACAAGCGGATCTAAGTGGGAAGAAGAAATGGCAAGACATGAAAATATTATTGCTTTCTATAATTAACTAAGACAATACAAGTTACTCTCCATTATGTTCGTTTGTTTTTAAACCATACATTGAACTCGAACTACGAATATCATAATTTGTTTAATTTAGTCACATCCCATTGACTGGTGACTGATGATAAAATTGAAATTTTTTAATAATCGTTAGTTATCCCATTAAAATTGATTTCGAAAGCTATTGAAGAGTTATCATCATCAGTCATAATTATCTTACTGTTCGGCGCGGTTTTTTTCTCATATCAATAGGGTTTATGCCCATGTTTCTACCATGTAGTAGTAATAAGGATTGGCAGACTTCATATACTTCCAATTGTGCAACATCTCCGACATGCAGGCTTCCAATACATAAGTTATATTGATTTATTCAAAATACACAAGTTAAAAAAAAACTGATATGGTCTAATCCATCATGATTTAACACAGGCGCTTAGTTTTGGGGAAATGGCGTTTTACTTTCCTATCTCTGCTGAAACAAAGGCAATAATAGTAAAAAACCTCAAGAGATACTTATTAATAATACAGGGATTTAATATTACGTGTACTTACATTCCCATGAGGGCCCTCGCCAAGGAAAGTTACTGGTCTCATGCGCCCCCGCGGGAAATCCAGCAGGGGCGCCACGCCGTTTGGGGGCTCGGCTTCAGGTAGTTTGATGGAGGTGAAGAGCCCTGGGGCAGGTCGTTCGCGGCGGTGCAGCCTTTCTTCCGGGTACGTCTATAGACAATATTCCAACTTTTAGACACATGTCAGCAGAACACATATAAAAAAAAATAATGCATAGCGTAAGTATTTGGTATCATTCATCTCAGTAGATAAAGTGAAAACTCGATTCGTGTAGTACCTACACTTTGTGGGCTTAATAATTTTGTTTTGTTTTGTTTTAAAGTAGATCATAATCGTAAAATTTAGCAGAATACTCATTACAGGAGCGATAATATTGACAATTCAAAACAAACACCTCGATGTTTTAAGGCAAAATGCAATCATAAATGAGCCATAAAAGTATGAACTTAGACAATAATCGATTACATTTTGTTGTCTCGTTTGTTTTGGGTTTGAAACACTTAAGCGAGTGTTACAACAGCTTAGCTACAATGTAATTTCGAAGTTATCTTAGTATGTGTACTAAAACATTCAACTTAATTTCCTTGAACTGTACATTTAATATCGATTCATATGAATTGTCTTTCAAGCGCCAATATGATCATCATTTATTGAATGCAGACAATGTAGTGGTATTATCATCTCCATTCAATCAAATAAATGTTCTACCACCAAATTCATTATTGAATTTCACCTACATATTCGAAAGCATTTTACATTTGGGTGTTCTTATGGGAAGGTGTTACGTAATTCATAAAGAACATTACCATTGTATTGCGTTCATTGTACTTCCATTCGTCGATAACTTAGTTGGATCGAACGAAAGTTATTGGTGTGCTATACTCGTATTCATTCAGTGTTTGTTGTGATATTAAAAGTTATCAATACCCGATGATCGGTTTACATGTGACTGTAAATAGCCTTAATTGCTATTCACTCCCTTGTTTCCCCATTTAAATTACGTTGTTTTCCCATAACAACAATAAACGTTCCCATAACAACAAATAACGTTGTTTTCCCATTTAAATTATTATTTATATCTATCGCAAATTACAATAATTTTCCTAAAAAACAATATCAATCCCTTAACGCAATAGAGTGTATATTATTTTTTGGTATCCAATCTTAGCTAACACACAAACTGGATGGTTTGCCCACTCGAGAGTATCCCACGTATAATTGTCCGTGTGAAAAACATAGTGTGATATGAATTAATGATAAGTTTATTTGAAAATAACACTCAAAATAATAAAATGATAATTTTAAGCGTCACTATTACGATTGATGCACAAACAATAATAATAATGGCCGAATACTGTAGGTAGTGAGATAAAGAGATCTCATCCCTACTCCGTGCGGTCTACTGGCTCAGAAGTGACACCGGTAGACGCCTGGCGGGGATAACTGATCAAGTGATAGTTAAACAGTTATCGACCTGGGTTAAAAAATCATTGAATTACTAATATCACTATTAAAAAATTGAGGTTGATGGTAGAAGGGTGGAAATTTAGGGTTGTATGTACTTTTTATTGCCGCATCATAAAAAAAAAAATTGTCTAAAAATAAAAAATAAAAATTTGGGGTGGACCACCCTTATCACTTAGGGGTATAAAAGTAGATAAAAGCCTATTCTCAGACCTACTCAATATACATATAAAATTTCATCAAAATCGGTCAAGCCGTTTCGAAGGAGTATGGTAACTAAAACTGTGACATGAGAATGTTATATATTAGATATTGTAGATTTGTAACGATAACCATGCTCGCAAAATATCAGCTTTTGAGGGTTGTACTCAACAATAACAATACTCCCTCGTGGGATGATCACACGTTCTAATATCTTCATAAGCATGGAAGTTGACGCAGTGTCTGGTGATAATACGGTTTTCATACATAACGTCACCTACACACCTTGTTTTAAATGAAGTAAAAATCAAATATAAATTTGTACAACATACAAATTTTCAATAATTTATTACTATACCATGTTCTTTATCATGAGTACTTTTAGCTATTGTGGTTACCTTTATAAATTACCTTAATTCCTTAATGTAAGGTAACACGAGGTAAGTTTTCAAAAATATCTGCCAGAGTAACCAGTTTAATGAATGACACGCAATACAGACAGTCCTGACTTCACTACCCTTACATCTGATCACTTGCTCGCTGTCTACATCGAACGTGGTTTCATATAAAATGTATAACGGTTACAAGACGGAAATTTCTAATTGCAGATTAGTTGAATTATCCAAAGGACGCGTACCTTTATATTAAAGAAAAACATTTTGAACCAATTGTAATTATCTTTGACATTTTAAAAGTATCATACATTTTATTAGTTTAATTAGTATCGGGCTTTTTAGTAATAACAAAAAAAATCATACATGATTATATGATATGATGTCAACCATCTTTTGTATATTTTATATACATGGATTCAGTTCACTCGTTATCAACAGTTATTTAATATACGTTGTTAATTATTTATAAATCAATGAAAATATCAGTTAAATTCGTACAATATCGGCAGGAAATATAATGAGACGATATTGGTAGTGCTTGTAAAGAAATGGTTTTCAAAGGAATCTCATAATTTTCCTCTCCATACTTAGGTATTGTAACTTATTATATCTTGACCGAACCATGCGGAACATTAAAGGCGGATTTTACGAAAAATATTGTAACGAAATTTTATGTTACGCTAAAAAGCTGTCGACAACATCCAGTTATATCTTATTGTTATAATACAATTCCGAAAAAGCGTAGCTCTTTTGGTAATGCCCCGAAACTTATTATTTCGTAAAACATCCGAGCTCTGTTAAAAAAAAAAATCATAGCCTAGGTAAACAAGGTTTAATAACTTTTATTAATTTCTTTTCGAAAACCGAGTTAGCGATAATATTCTGTATTCAATTATAGCATGTGGCTAGAATTAAGAGGCAGGACTTTAATTAAAAAAGAGGTACAAAATTCGCTCACTGGACTAGAAAAGGGCTTTGTCCGGTGTCAAGAATAAATATCATAGGACCAATGAGCAATAAATCTTCCCTCACTGATGATAATGATTGCATGCAGTATTATATGGATTACAAATATCGTACTTTTGCATAAAGTTTATTAATCATAAGGATGTTCGTATCTTTGAGTAAAGTGTGGTAGGAATATGTTTTTTTATTTATGTATTATAATTATGTGATCTGTTATATACTATAGACATACAGTTATAAACTGTACAAGGGCCGAATCCGTATATCAAATGCTTAAAAAAAATATTGTAAGTAGACAGCATACTTTCTAATTTTTTTTGGAAGTAAAGATTATTCTTGGTACATTTGGTACTTATTTCATTTGATAATGTGATGATCTTTAGCAAAGTTGTTGTGCTTGAGCGCACGAAGGTTTCTAAGTTGGTATGACCAACTTTGGACAGATGGTACCACTCTTTAACTTAGTTGTTGGTGTAGCAACGCGCGCAGGGTACAGCTAGTTGTCTTATAAATTACAACCTCGAGTTGTATATTACACATTGATGAAACAATAAATATAAAAATTACCTTATTCGTAAAACTAATAATTTTTGTTGTGCTAAGAGAGCACATATAATAATGTAGTGGACGGAATGTGGTGATTTTTAAATTGAATTTTTTTTTATTCAAATATTATTAGCCAGATTGTGTATTTTTATTTCACTTGAGGAATATGCAAAATTTTCAGAGTGTTAGCGTTTAACGTCTTATTTATATGAGAAAGTCCTTTGTATAAAATATCACTTAACCTTAAAGATATACAACTTTCGTGAAAAACTACGTATACGGTTTAAAAAATAGAGTCCTCGGTCTTGATAGTATCAATGTAGTTGCATTCACTATATTCCTCACGCAGTATATTATGCCATAATAAACCATATAAATAATATTTTCCGAAGTTTACTTAACAAGAGATTAATTGAATAAATATGTAATATTTTTGCGTAGGTTACGCGGCTGAGCTATACAAAGCCGTAGTTAAACTAACAAAACGCCAGTGGGTTCACAAGTCGCTCTGCTCATAATACCCTCCTATACTCATTTATCATTTCACAAACAGCCACATAATACCCCTAATGAGTAAAATCCAAGCATACCTTAGGCAATATCATTAATATTACAACCCGGCCTTTTCCCTTTGCAGATACGTATGTGTTCGCTATATATTGCTAATAGTTTGAAGGTTATTCGAATTGTTTAGCAGGTGGAAACATATTACTAGCTCATTTAAGGTTATAGTTTTATTGAATTTCTGTTTATTGTAGCAAATTTTTCTATAGAATGGCATTTATATAGTATTTAAAAAAGTTTTTGTCTCATCTGTTGAGATAAGCATAAGTCGTGTACTTTTTTATCAGCCGAACTGTGAGAAAAAAGTTTTCTTTAAATTGACTGTATTGCTACGCGGAGACTGGACACTCATTTTTCAAAATAAGCATAATTATTAGAAGTTAATTACCTCTCGCTTCGGTGAATTCTTCGAATTTAATTAAAACAGTTGTGAGGGCAACATCTGAGAGTTCAATATAGTTATCTTTGAAGTATATGTTTCATGGCCTATTTCCCTAATTCCTTTCATTATGAGTGGAGACCTGAACCCAACAGTGACACGTTTATGGATTAAACCATTACAATATAAGACCATAGTGTAGTTTTATACTTTCCCAGTTTTGTGTATAGATAGATACCTATAAGAATAATTGATTATCATCTGTGAAAGTCTATGTACGGTTTGTTTATTTATGATCAAACGGAATAAGGTAGAAGGTATGCAAAACCGATCCATTATTTAATTCATCTCCCGTGTCACACCCCTACTTGTAGAAGGGTGGCGGGTGTAACGGTACAAGTGACATATTCACGCGCCACTCGGGTGTACTTACTGGGTAGTGTTGCGGCTACATGCTACCGTATGTTACACATAATAGAGTGCCCGCAAAAGATAGTGGCATAAGCGTGCTTTGCCACACAAAATACACAGTCTTGATAAAATTTTCTTACTTTGCTGAACGTTACAGACATTATAGTTTTAGTACCTACTCATGAATGATTACTCGCTATCGCTCTAGTTCGATATTTTGGGAGGATCAAAGAATGTCATTTTAGGATCTTTTATTTATATATTTTATACTTATGTATATTCCTATAGCCCTACAAGACGGGACCGAGTTATATTTAATTATTCATAATTATTAGGCTAGGAAATAAATCTTTAACAAAGCATAATCAATAGTTTTTATACATATATACACATATGTCTGCGTGCATTATTGATCAAATTCGCTATGAAAGCTAAAAGGGGATTTATAATTTCTACGTATAAATATATAATATAAAAGCCAGTCATATCACTGTCTAGTGATAATAAAATGTAATGTTTGCCAGTTTGCAAGTTGGAGAGAAGTTAGCAAGAAATAGTTTACAACAATAAACCCGGCTTCAGGCGTGCTGAATATTTTACGAGCGTGAGTGAAAGAGACAGGTGAATACGACTCCTAACTTGTTTTACAGCGGATATAACGCTTGATGAATCGCCTTTACTTACAATGAGACGGAAAAGAAATGTTTTCTAGAAATGGAAAATGATAAATCGTGAAAACATGGAAGTGAATGTTGATCCAGGGGAACAAAATGTCGCAATAAACAAAATGGCGTTCTTGTAATAATCAAAAGTGCGTGTGTATATATATATATATATATATATATATATATATATATATATGTATAAAATGAAATTGTCAAAACATTTATTCACAGCACTGTATTGACGAACAAATATGTAGGTAAGAGTTGGCAAGTGTTAGAATGGTTCATTAATGTTGAAGATAGCGCAGCGCCCGTGCAAATTGGTGCTCGAAACCTTTTAAAATCGTTATTTTGCATGACTGTATTGAAGATGGAACATTACAACATTAATAAAAATATTGACAATCGTTATCGACACTGCCGACCTAAATTTTCAGCTGATATAAGGTTTGCAGGCGAATCGCCACGTTTGGCGGCAGACCGCACAAACGACCATGCGGTCACAGTTTAATTGAATCGTGGCCACTGTCCTCGGATACGATACTGGTAACGAAAATTAATGTTTTTTTATTGATTTAATTTTCATTCATCTGAATACTAATGCCTCTCTAATGGACCTGGGGCAGAAGCCCGTATGCACTTATATTATTAAAATTATCTGTACAGTAGAAATTAATTACCACTGGTTTTAGCGAAGGAAATCATAGTGAGGAAACTATGATGACCTTCAAGGACATGAAGTAGGTAACTTAATGTTCTCGAAGGTGAGTGAAGCCTGTCAATCCATACTTGAGGCGTGTGGTGGATTTGTGACTTTCAAAAAGAAAAGATGGAAAGAAGATTGCAACCGAGCAATGGGTAGTTATTATTACAACCCATAGTTGTCACACTGCTGGGGTCAGATCACCTCATACAATGAGAAGGTTAAAGGCTACAATAAGCCACGCGTTCCAAGCGCGGGTTGGCAGATTTAATTTCCCTTTTGAGAACGTTGTAAGGAATTCTCAGTTATACAGGTTTCCTTCCCCAAAGCAAGTCATAATTACTCGTAATTTGTGATACGCACTGAATTTGAAAAATTAGCGTCGTGTGCAGGATTCCACCTTGAATCGTTCGTGCGAGAGACCGCCGTTCATACCAATAAGCTACTATTGCTTAGACAGTGTATCGTTATGTGATAACGTAATTTATAAGCGTCGGTTACCTCATATTAGCCTACTTACTCAAACATAAAGATTTTCATGCCGGGATAGTTGTTAAGGATTCCTATAAATCTAAAGTGAGTATATATTATTAATAAGACACCTACGAGCTTAGTACGAACTTTATACATATAGTTAGATATTCATCGTTTCAAACTACCTGTACTTCAAGGACACGGGCGTGAAAAGTTCTATGTCTTTATTATTAACCCATACAATACTAAAATTAAAAATAATCTATAATTTATGGTCAGCAATCACGCAACACTGTGGTTTTGGCTATGGTTCGCATAATCTTTTCCAAGTCGTCATCAGCCATTAAGTTAAGAAATTCCAAAACCAATAAACAGTTTCAGCAGCGAAGACGAAAATAAATAATATAAATATTATAAGAATCGAAATACACCGAGCAATGGAAACAGGTTCAGTATAATGTAATCAAGGAGTCTAATATACCTTTTGTAATGTCTCCCCCAGTCGCCTCAGCTTTTTAATGTGACTCTCGGGATCTCAACTAAGTTCAAGAGTTTTTGAATGAAACACATACTCTACTCTGCATATGAGAAGGGTAATTTAAAGGTGAAAATAAGCTTCGTATTTTTGTGAGAGTAATGTAATTTGCTTTTGTGTAATATTAATAAAAATTAATACATTGTTTTTTGTTTTTCCGTTTTAAACATTTAAATTAAGATGTTCTGTCGTGCGCACAACATTAACATACGCAAATTGTATTTAATCTCTTTTTAAAGTATGTCTCGGCCTGGAATCGAACGCCTTCGTTAAGCAAATAAAATAATCTTTTAGGTTACAACATCAAACGCTTACTTTGCGCTGTCAAACTTTCCTTATCATTCATTTTAAATACTAGTACTTTCATTCTTGTAATGTTTTTCTAATTTGAAAAGTTGAGATTGCTCAGTCGATTTTTGTTGTTTGCAATTATTTTAAAAACAAGGATACGTGTTATGAAGATTTGTAGGAAACATGAGATGAAAACATTGATGTTTTATTACTACTGCGGTGTTCATACCGCAGTGCAGTGATTCCAAGTCACCCCACGAGATATTTTTTGATAGTAGCTCACGGCTTCAAAAAATATTTATTCAAATATGTCATGATGATACATTTGCCCGATTCATACTTAAAAATATTGTAACAAAATTTTATTTATTTACACGTTCAAGCAAAGCCTAAAAAGTGTAGTATAAAAAGGAGTAAGTGTAGAAATAGACAGACTGCCTCTATTTATAGATATATTTTCTATACAATTCAATCATTGATGATACAAAGAATAAATTATGTATATGTTCAATCTAATCGATATTTAACTGCATTTGCGATTTGTCGATTACAAGCTGTCAGTACTGTTATATTTCGTAATATGTGTTTTTTATTCATGTACAATTAAACCTGATCTTGTTCTCTGTATTATATTATCTCTTGTTCTTGTATCCGTAACCAAATTAATTTTTCTTCCTTTTAATGCTTTTATATATATATATATATATATATATATATATACTATTCTCATCGTTTAATTTACCTATTTGTGTTACCCGTATGAAAATTGATGCAGTCGTATTTAAGATTAATAAGATAAGTTTCTTTAAGATAAGTTTCTCCATCACTTTTTTTACATATCAATATACAGAGATAGAACTTGCATAAAAATACAATTAATTAAAGTTTAATACACAATGTACGATTATATTTATATTACACCATTCTCTTTTATTTGCTGTTATCAGACAAGTGATACAAAATAAATGTTTGTGGAAAGAAAATTAAGTTTCAAATTTATGGTTATAAAAGTAAGAGACAGAAGACTAAAATAAACACTGACAAGGAAATATTATATAAAAGATATCAAAGCTTGGGATTTTATTTTTAATTGCCATCCGTGAATTCGATATTATAATTTACCATCAGATTAAAAAATGTCTATAATCTAATAAATGAAAAATATACGTATATCAAATATGAATATATTATGAATTCATATGTATGAATATTAAAATTAATAAAAATTAAATTTGGCATGTAGATATCATCAGGTCTTCGGTAGGTAAGAAAATTTTCAATACTCTGGGTGGCCATTAACCGCTCCACCAAACTGCATTAGGGCAGCGTGGTAGAGTATCTTCCAGGCATCCTTAATTGCGATGACTGACGCGTGAGCTGCAGTGAGCCGCTAATGAGCCGAAACCATTACAGAGAAAAAACAAAAGGCATCATGAATAGACAACCATAATTCAAACCCGATGGCTTTTCTAGTTCAAAATCATTTATTATTTATGAATCAAAAATACATAAATGGTTTGCCATTTTACTCTAAAAGTATTTCGAATGTATATTTTAGTAATTGGAGATCACTGAATCGTTGACATTCACAATAATGGATCTGTGATGGTCGCAGTGGGTTTTATAATGTGAAGTTTGTGTCTAAATTAACATTATATACAGCGTAATTATATGTGTTAATATCCTACCGCATTGTAATAATTACAATGTATTTAGTAAATAAATGTAATGAGATGATACGAGTATTCCCTAGTTAGGACAAGATTCGGTTGAATAATTATATTTAACAAAAACTAAGATAGGAGAATGTTAACATAACAACTTTATAGATTTATTTATGCACATTACTCTAATTTGCGTGCTGCTTTTGAAGCCTCAAAAAGTTTCTCATGATTGCATAGTTTATTATATTATATATAGAGCATCACCCATGTCAGACTCATTCTAGAACTTTCTGTAAGCCATTCGAGATGTTAGTAGACTTCAGAGGAGCAGCCTCTATGTACGTATGTATGTATTTTTGTGTGCATGTACAACAAAACTCCGTTGTTTGTAAGCCGATTTTTGATTATTCTTTTTAATTGTATAATGAAGATGGGTCGAAGTTGGTCTTCTATAAATTTGGTGAGGATCTGATGATGACTTCTGAAGATTAAGAGTGGAACTCCTCAAAGGATGGAAATAAATAAATGTTGTTTAACGATATTTGTTGTCGGTAACATTTATATTGCGTTTTTACCCGGTGGCAAAAAAAGGTGATTCTATGTTTGTGTGAATGTATTTTAATTTTTTTATGTTTGTCTAACTCTTTTAAAATATTATTTTTGATGTAAAAATAAACAACGCTGATAAACGCACATCCCTAAATGTAATCTTTGAGTGGGCAGAAGGCATATGTCGTTTGAGCAAACTTTATGTCGTTATAAAATACGAGCAACAATGTGGATTTAGTATGAGAAATGAAGGCGAGCACCTGGGCCCGGTCCGAGCCAAGGGGAGTCATCGAACGATGAGCTCAGTTATATGTGAAGTTGGCTTTTGTGAGGAATATTACTGTTTTCAATATTCGAAGCGGTCATAACCCAACGGCGAGTGTCAATCGTAAGTGGTGGACCGAGATCAATAACTTTGCGTGTGATTGAGCCGTTGATCTTTAGTGCATTTACGTTTCATGGAAGGCACGTAAAACATCGGCCCCCGGTCCTTCGGATCGCATAGGAACATCAGATACTTGAGTTAATTTTTCCATCAAACCGAACTGGAGCAATGTGGTACATTACAACACCCCAGATCTTCTTGATTACAAGGAGATTACTTTTACTTTGTTACTTAAAATAACTGCTTTCGTACCAATTTGTAGCTTTTGCTACATTGTTAAATGAAGTATATCCACTAATAATTGACTAGGCCTCAAAGTTATGTTCCAATGTCATATGTATATTAATCGGTTTCCAGATTAGGAACTTATTGATATTCTATGCGTCAGTCAGTGTACTCTATGCTGTACTCTAGTATATAGATATCACAAATTAACATAATGTTGGCATATAATTTACCGCGGAAATTATCAGAGTATTGCGAAATGCGTTTGTTCATTAGTCTATTTTTCCGATTATAACATAGAAGCTACGAAACTAGTTTTGATTGGGCCCATAATATGCAAAACCGTAGCGTCCCGCGATGACGAGATTACCTTCTCTATCAAAGGATTACATTTGATCGTTAGCCAATACTCGGGTACCTGAATGAATTTAACCGAATCCGTTCGAATCTGAACGCGACGTGTTCTTTACCGCGTTCTATACGCATATTTACACCGTGCCTGCAATCGTATTAAGTATTATTACAGCGAGGTAATAAAATAAAATAACTCAATTTTGTTAGTACTAGTTTGCTATTGAGAGTGTTGTTGGCAAGTTTTTTTAGGTAGTTTTCGAAATAGTCTTCGAGACAGTGTCACTGTGACGATGGTAAAAATAAGGGGAGTACTAATTTATGGAGTACTAATTATTAATAATTATACAAAATTGTGTTCACAATTATTAGATACCGGAAATGATAAAGTCGAATGAAATCTGAAGTCGAGTGTTCTAGAAGTTATTTAGTCATATTTACCTCTCTTCATTAATTTATCAATATAGGTGAATGACCAGGTGTGATTTCCTCCTCAGGAAAAATTAAAAATACGTCGTTATATACGTTGCGGTTAAATGCTTACAACAGATCCAT
Source organism: Megathymus violae (assembly GCA_003671415.1). Lineage (NCBI taxonomy): Eukaryota > Metazoa > Arthropoda > Insecta > Lepidoptera > Hesperiidae > Megathymus > Megathymus violae. Next base: position 1,687,044 of record PDGT01000004.1, on the reverse strand, counting down.
AGAAAATCATTTGAAATCGAATCTGCCATGTTATTCCTTCTTACTACGATTATAATATCATTATTATGACTCCTCTTAATCCGATTTCGCTTCTTTCTGAAACTTCTGCGGAAACAAAACCATACCCCAGAATAAAAGATATTCTAGATTATGACCAATAATATAATATTTAAATGTACCGAAATTCATTTAAATTGTTCAGTGGTTTTAGTGATAATGTATTAAGGGCAGACAGACAATAATTACAAAAATATATGATTAGGTCTCGTATGAACAAAAACTCTCATCGGCAAAAAACTGTAATAACAAGCTCAGCTCTTATTTTTTAATTCTTCCTCATTATACTTATAGTGTATATGTCACTTTTGGTTTAAAGTAAAAAGTTAAATAACACAAAATACAAAACTGTATGAATACATATTTATAAACTAATTTTATCCTCATTACCATCTCCCATTTATCCATTACTGAATACGGTCATATTGTTTTCTAAACTATTTAGTTCAGTCGATTGCTTATTTATTACTATTGTTTCCCTGCTAATGTCCTCGGGTAAATCGAAATCGAAACGGAAAGCGAATGCGGTGTATTTTCATGCATTTTTCGTGGTCTATTCAGTACGAAATACTGATTATATACCGACGGAGTTACATAGTTACCACGGTTCAATTAAGGGCCAAACCAGAATGGTAAACTCGGTTAAATGTATATTTTCTGAAAACAACTATTAATTACGCTTTCACGTATATTTTTTCGATATCTACATTTCCAACTAGGTCTCTGACTTATTTTAAATAAAAAAGTCACTTGAATAAATTTATTGCACGCTCCGCAGTGAATAAAGCAGGCTTAAAAACCGCCTCACATAAATGTAGTGAAACTTAGCATATGTTATCGCAATACCCGTAATGTTTCAGTGAAAGAATAGTTTTGTGACGGTATTATTTTTTTTGTATATACCTTACTCAATATTACATATATGAATTTTAAAATAATTTCAGTGCGCTTTAAATTTTTTTATTTGCTTTTTAATTTCTTTATAATCTATTAATAGATAAATCCGTTTATAGGTGTATTTGTATTTACTAAAATCATTGTAATCAGTAAGATTAAGAGCTGACGAGGGTAAAAAAAAGAAATTTTTCATACACATTACAATACAACAAAATGTCGGCATAAAGAATCAAAATGGCGAGAGAGAACGTGTGGACGAAACGCAGGCGCTGGAGCTACGAGTAAAAGGCAAATCCCAGTGGTGCAACGCTTCCAAAATGAATGTTTATTGATTTTAATAAAGGCAAACGTTAGAGATCTCATCAGCATCAGGAGGTCATAACATCCAATAGTCCGGTTACAGAAGCGCCAAGGAAAGTAAACGCATGCGCCCATTTTGCCTTTGAGGGTTAGCTACGGCCCCGTTCAAACATACTTCTAAAGCTAGCAAAATAAATGAGGTTATCACAGATGTGGAGGTAACTTTTATAACCTTAAAATTTGTAGATAGTATGAGTTTATGAGTACTTCAGTTTTCTTGTTCCTAATAACATACCTTGGTACCATAATAATGATGATGTCCTATTAGAAAATATGTTTTTTTTTAATTTTCTTCTTTTTGTTCAGTCATGTCTCTAAATTAACTACAAATTTAGATTCTAAATAGTGATTACCTGTAAGCTGCTGCTCCAAGAGGTAAAACCAATATATTAAAAAGTAACGATTATGTGTTGCATAGGACTGTGTTGTTTTTTTTTTGTATTGTTATAATGATATATTTTACTGACATTGTTCCTGATTGCGTTCCTGATTGACTAATGTATATAATCCCTACAATATATTCAAGTTTTTTTATGTATCCCATTAGGATTGTGGCAATGATTAAGTTATAAAATTGTCATATGTCATCATAATTAAATAATGAGGAAAATAAATTTAATATTTATATTTCGTGCTCTTACATGAGCACAATACTTATGATTAATATATAATTCCTCTTGAGTACCGAAACGCTCGAGTAATAAATTATCGAAAACGTTGGCTCCCAATTCGGGAATTCATTATTGAAATAATTATATTAAAGCCAGATTTATTATTTTTGTTTAGGAATTGAAGTAAAAAGTTTTAGGGCCTCAGCTTATTCATTAATCACTCGTGTTCATTTGTATTTTCCTTAAACTTCCTTTAAATTTTCTTATTTTTTGTACAGAAATACCTAGAATTTATCTATTTTGCGCTGTAACGATAAAAATTCATTATGAGTGAATATTCATGCCTTACGTATTTATGTTACTGTTGGACATACTTTATGAGTCTGCGGGATTAATGGTAATTACGTGCAAGGGATTAAATTTTATTAATTACTCGCTCTTCCCCTGCGGTGTTGTCCACATAGCGGTAACTTTGCGCCGTCGGCCATTACGGAATTTGCAATAGGGCAGCATTAAGCTCCGTTCAAATTAATGAGTACCTATATCATATGGATGAGGTATTTTTTTTGGAATACACGTGCTTCATTTGAAAGGGTCTGATGATGATTACTTTGCAATTATTCGATGAAAAGTTACTCACTATAAAATGCCCAATTTACTTGGGCAAGGCAAGATAATACGAGACTAGAGTGCCTGGACGTGAATTTGATATTTAATTTAGTAGGAATTACGTTCCGGACCTGTGAATACCATATATTTTCCTTGGGAGTTTCTTCACTTCTCCTCTCAGGAATTCTGTTGTAAAAGGAACATGTTGATGGCATAGTAAAAATAATTTCGAAAAGCTTATTTACGAATAAAATTATTTAAGCTCAATGTTATATTATTATTACTAAATTATGAAAACTAAGATCATGGAATACGTTTCAATGCATAATTTCATGCAATTAGAATCAAACTCAATGATAAATTATTCAAATTGTTTTCTCAGTTCATAAGTAAAACACATGTAGCGTGTTAGCGGCGCTCTAAATTTAAAAGATTTTTCTTTTTTAGTTGTTATTTTACTATAGGTGACATTGTGTCTGACGACCGTTTTGACACACAGTCAGTCTGTCGCTAGTAAAAATCTCGGAAAGACACCGTGTTATTCCTTTATTCATAGAATAAACTAAGCTAGCTACTTTAAATATTAATAAACTGTTTTACTTCACCAAATACGGCGTATCCGGCTCGGTAACTAACTTCATAGATGGTTTTTTACCTGTTTCGTTTCCTACGAATATCATAATGGCTAATAGATATACATATATTTTGTGGAAAGTGGAAATAAATAATTAGTGGAACAAACAAACAATTGCATCTCGGAATGCACAGAGTAAACAACACCGTGGTGATTTTATCGGCAGAAAATATAAGATTATATTTGATAGTAATATTAACAATAACAATTTTATCTTAAAACTGCCAGACTTTTAATGCGCGTTTATCATAAACTGTTCAATATATCTTATATAAAGCTTTTTTTTATTTCACGACTTAATTTTGAAGCGATTACCATGCAATGCAAAAGTGATACACCAACCTTCCAATGTCAAAAGTCTCCGAGCATGAAACAATGGATAAACGAATACAGCAACACAATAAGTTATGTTGTTGTTATTTGGTTACGAACGCTAACACAAGTGCCTGAATGTGTAATCCACACTGAAGAAGTGCATATATCAATTTTAATTACCAATTATTTCTATCTACTTTGGGTATAGCAGGCATTGACAGTAAACCATTGTCATTTTAGTTTGGTTGTCTAAATAGTAAAAAAATTCAAAATTCATCCCTACGTAATGATAAAAGATAAAAATGCTAAGTGCAGTGCTAAGTGTCATGTAAATATGTTAAATGGTTTCCACCCGATACAGATTATTAAATAAAGGGAGAAAAAAATATATTTGACCTTATTATAGCACACTAGATTAGAATCGGTCCCGTTACAGTTTTGTTATTAGTTTATTCTAGACGACAACAACATTTATAAATAATTTTAAAATTGTGTTAGGTTTATCAAAATATGTATTCTATCCGACGTGAGTTTTAATCAATTTTCATTTCGTGATGTCACTGATGCTATTTCAATGCCTCTTAAGTGCTTCACTATTTCAACTCCATTACAATAATTCGGTCCATTGCCACTGCAAAAACAGCGTGTGATATGATTAGCGAGATAAAAACGTGTATTCTTCACTGAATGACAAATACATTTTCAATTTGAAACAAGTACGAATCTTTATGAATTGAGTAACATAATATCAACTTGATATATCATTATTTTATAATATTAAGAGAAATTTCTAGTATATCTCTTGAGTTATTTGTTCTGTATCATCGGTTAAATATATATAGTATACATAATTAAGATTCACATAGATACTATTAAAGCTATACTACTGTTTATTTTCTTGCAGTTAATGATAACAAGGAGAATACATATCTCGTGGTAAAAATATATTTCCATCTCTTGTATAACTTGCTCAGGTTTAAAATTTTGAGAATTGCATATTTTGCTGGGCTTGAGGTACAATTCAGAACCTTAGCCTTGCCTTTTATTTTTCTCACTTAATATGCTTTCAACTAAAGATTTTTTTTATTCATTTTTACTTTAATACAAGAAAATAATGTTCAAACTAAAGTTTTCTTTTACATTCTCATACTAACTCACATACTTCTCTTTCTTACTTTATGTTGCTGTAATAAGACCTAAAGGCTATGGTTCAAACATGTACTCTTATATCTATTAATTATAAGGAAAACTCATTATTTTAAATCTGGTTCAACACTTAGATAATTTTTTAATTTCACAATAGATTTTATTGTCGTTTTCTTAATATTAAGTGGAAAATAATATTCTATTATTACTATATATTATAATAATATTATTATTATAAATTGGTTTATATCGTTATGATATTAGAAGATTATAAACGAATTTCTATTACGTTTAACGAAGAGGACGAGCATGGCACGCAGAAATATTCAAATAAGGACTTGAGATAGTTTGCCTTCAGCAATGCTTAATAACTATTTGGTGGTGACCGAATATAGCCATAGTCAGATATTTCCCTCATATTCTAATTGAATTTTAATCGTGCCGGCCTAAAGTTGAGCTGAAATTATTTACGTTGTTATAGAAATTCGCCAAACTATTCAATTTTCATTGAGTTTTAGAGCAAAGCTATGTTAAAACTTTCTTATGAATAGTAACTAACTTTTAACCGCAAAATGATTTTCGCTAGGAGTATAAGAAAGGATTGCTAAAGGTTTCATTTAATTGATTTAATGATAACAAAATTGATGAGTATAGTCAAGTACAAAGTGTAATGGAACTTATATTGAGTTTAATATAGCATATTCTAGCGATAGATTGAAAAATTAAAAGTCTGTTATCAGTTTTCGCAGAAACCATATACAAATAACCTTTAGGAAAATGAGATACATGTTAAAGTTCAACAATTTTTTTTAACAATCCATCCTTATACAGGATAGATACACCTCTATAGTCGTCTGTTCCGTCGTATTAAGTGACAATGTCAAGTACTAGATATGTGAAAGGTGTCTCGATCGCGAAAATATCAACGAATAATGCATTAAATTGTGCTGTGGAGAAGAAAATGGCAGGCCGGTAACGTGGGGAAGCGCAGGTGCTGTCTGTAATATTATAAATTAATATTTATCCGAGGCGCGACGGCTCGGCGGCCCATTTAGCAATGGAAGTCTGTCCAAACTTTCATTTTTATTAATTTTCTTCTTTATCATGACGGAGGGCGGTTTCATTGTTTGAAACTACTTATTTGTGTGTGGTGTT
>PDGT01000004.1:1665196-1681223 GCA_003671415.1 Megathymus violae | reverse complement strand
TGCAATAAAGTGTCTCTGGAACTGTTTTGGCATTTTCACGAACCTGGTATATCCTGACACGGAACATTATATTTCCACATTATTATAACTAACTAACCCAGTAAACGTTTTACAATGTTATTTATTCATAAGGCAACCTTATCAAGTTGACGAATAAGACTTCCACTATTTTCTGCCTTAACACAACTATAGTTGTCCAGGTAATATAACAGGTCTTTTTACCTCTGGGTGTTTATTCATATACACACCCAGAGGTATTAGTATATAATTAAAAGGTATTATAGGTATCTGCTCGCTATTTAAACCGATTTCTTGCCTTCCAGACTTTCTACGCCTCGCGCGTTAAATCAATAATAATAACCGGAACTCGATAGAAAAATATTCATTCAAGTAAACTCGATCGCGTATACGATATTCGCCATTTGCCTTCAGAAATAAGGGCGAGAGTCGCCCGCAGAGCTCGAGGTAGATGTTATACCTGGAGTTACCTGGGGCTTTTTATGGCCAATATTGCTTTCGGCCGACCTATTCAGAACTTTCGTAACACTACCGCCCCCTATTTGCAGCCGACCCTTCGAGTAACTTCGTACCAATATGTTCACAGATCTCGATTCTTTGAAGTCTCATTCCGCTCATACCGCGCGCAACCCTCGGAATCCTAACAGCAGTGTGTGACCGTTTGTTTTGTATAGTTATTAAATTATAAGTTATTGTGTAAATGCAATAAAGTTATAAATACATGACATGTAGAATAAATCAACCGTGATCGTAATACAGCATACGTCCATAATTGAACATGCGCTTGAAAATTAGTTTTGTTAATTAATCAAGTCACGAAACGATGTGTAATGTGATCTGTTTTGGGATTAATTAAATAACATTATTAATTGTTTTCCACAATACAGTGGCCTTATCTGTCTGATAGGGAATGTTTGTGACAGAGTATCATGATAAAGAAGAAGGCGGTTTGGAAATTGTTATTTAATTGTACCTTTGTTAAGTTTTAATATATTAGCAATCCTTTCATTTTTGTATTTTTAAAAAATAGAATGTTGCATGTGCATTCGTTGCATAGCATTTAATCATTTAGGTAATTTGTAAATAAACTTTATGCACGTCATTTTTTGCTTCTACCGTTACGAAATAGTGCTTTTACATCAGGGAGAAGAAACTGTTTTAAAAGAATATCTTTAAGGACATTGTCTATTTATCTGTTGTTCCTGTAAAATTACAAATTTCTATTTCAGTAGCCGTCAAAACAAAGGGAAATTATTCACATTCTGTGATCGTAATGAAAGATGGCACATTCCTTATGTCTAATAACAAGTGAGCATGTGTTTCTGTACGTACTGTAATTGGCATACAGCGAGGAACAATAACAGTTTGCAATATCCCTTAGGTTCGTTGTACGAGTTATGCGACGAGCTTAATTATAGGTAAATAAATGTTCTTTACAAATGAAAGACACACTGAAATATTTTGCCAGCTGTTTAGTAAATATCTACTCTACATGAAGCATTCACAGATGTTCGCGAAAGTTAGAAATAAAATGGTTGGTTAAACTTTTTTTGTTAAATTACGTTGAAGAACTTTCCATGTTATGTTCGGGTGGAGAAACCAATTTTATAAACATTTTTTTCCAGTCCACGTCAGACACCCCTTCTAGAGTCTACTGGCTGCTGCTCGCGCATTTAGAACCACAGTTTAAATTGAATGAAAAGGCGGAACTTAGTTTCAAATCGTGGCTATCAGAACGGTGACGCAAAGAAAAAGATTGAGCGCTGAATGTAGAAGAACCGTTTTTAGTCCTTTCTTGTATATAGTAGATCTTTTTTGGCAATTACTTTTGAAAATATACCACTCATTATTGATGCTAGTAGATTTCGCGACTGACACCGTTTATCCTATCGAAGTAAGTAGGTAAACAAAGATGGGAGTACACAAACAAACTGTTGAGTGGAATATCCTATTCTCAATGTTATTGACTTTACATTAATTCATTATACTAGTAGTATAAGGTTACTTAAAAGGGTTTTAACCCATAAGCTTTATTTAAAGCCTATGAAACGATCCAGTTATATGCGATAATTTAAATCGAAAAAAATTCAATGCACAGAAATGTTTCCGACATGAGTACATTTTGAATTAGACACAATATTTTAATTTAGCTCGTACAAAAATGTGGAGAGAAATTATAGAATGAAACATTTGTAATTTTATTTTTAAGTACCTATTAGTATTTTCAAATTAATTTTAACTGACTTAGTGTCTCGTAGGTACGACTAATAAAAAAGATGCAAAGCATTTTTTGCGTTTTACTCGCATACGAAAAAATAGCAATTTATACGACATGTTTGTTCAGTAACAGTAACTTTTTGACACGCTTACGCTTGGTCAATTTTTTAAGCAACGTTCGTCTTTCCGTCCTTTTATCAAACATGTCAATAAGGTTGAAATGTTAACGAAATGAGATAATATCAAAGTGACTGTTGCACGTTATTACATCATTAATAAACATTTCACACGTGTATCAATTCATAATTTTCAAGGCTAAGTAATGCCTTTACTGTACCTTCTTGGAACGCGCAAATTCATGGCAAAAATTTTATTAATGTACATTTCTATAAAGTTGCATTTTTTTAAATAGTTTTTAAATGATATTGCGAAAAAAGCCTTGGGTTAGCCCAAAGACAATGACATTTTCTCTTCGTCCTGAGTTGCTTTTATTTGGAAAACGATAATTTTATCGACATCCCAGCAAATATTAGCTTATGATTTTTTTAATTATTGTTATAATCTTTTTTGAACGATGAATCAATGATCTGATACGACAAATTATAAAATAAATATATAAACATACAGTTCGTGCCGGTTACGTTACATTATCACAAAATTAATTATTTTTAACTTCCATATTAAATTGAAGTTTGCTTTAAATTTTATATAAAAAATAACGATCATTATACTTAATTTAAATAAAAAAGCTCTGGAATGGACATGGTCTTCTTTGTTATTAATTCTGATAATAATTATCTGCAATTTGTAAAATTTACTACGTATTATTTACGTAAAATTTAACCAAACATTTTTGTTGTAGACGGGTCATAAAGTAAAAACTATCCATTTATTTACGCCATTTCCAGTTAACTAGTAAATCGGCGAGTGAGACTAAGCGACACGTACACGATTTTTTCATCTTTTTGAGTAAAGAACGAATGGCGTAATATGTTTCCATTACCGATTCGTGCTCTGGCTTTATTTGAATTGAAAAATGCCTCCGTGCCTCGCTTCCCTTTCTATTCTTTCTGTTTTGACGGCGGAGTTTTTATGCCGCATCGTAAATCACATATTGGAGTTGGAATAACGGATGTAAAAGTTACTATAGTGGTCGAATCAAAGAAGTACGAGTGTGTACAGTCATTGGAAATATTGCAAGAAATGTTTCATACTCGTAGACGTACGGTCGTAGCTGAGAACACTCTGATTCCATGTAAAATATTTTCCAATAAGTGAATATAATTTTTGGTGACTATCCAATGGTTTTAACATATTCGCGTGCCTGAACGGTCTTCGTGATTAAGGAGGTTTAGAGCTTACCAATGGGGTTAGGGGCCAACGCAAATTCAAGCTCATTTAACGATTTAGGTCTTCAGGATTTCATTCGTCTAATTGCTCTTTTCTGCAAAACAAATACTGATTCGATGTGAGCTGCTTTTCACCACATCAAGATGCCCTAAAACAGGGTTTTCCAAACTATGTTGAGCAAAAGAATCATTTTTCAAATTGAAGTGATAGCTCAAATCTCCACACCCAAATTATTATAAAAATTCACCACCATCCACTAAGTTATAAAATCCTAAAAAAAAAAACACGTAATATTACTAGGGGTCGATTTTTAGAATTCGTTCCTCGTCGACCCCCGATATCAGTTTGCGTTATGTTGACCCCAAAAACCTAAAAAAATACGTAACACAACTTATATAGTATCTTAAAAGCTTCAAATAAGAACTTGCGATAATTAATAGGGGTCGATTTTTAAACCTCGTTGTCCCCAAAATTAGTTTTCGTTTAGGTCGACCCATAGGAAACTGATATCGACCCCTAGACCACTTTGGAAATCCCTTGCCTTAGAATATGAGACTACGAAAATAAACAAAATAAACAAGTCTAGCTCCTTCCACGACCACAAACTGTCTTATTGTTCTTATAGCTTGTGCATATTTATGTACGTTGCACATATTTAGTTATTCGCATTTAGATATGCAGGAGCCCCCATGAAGTATTATAATTTACCCAAAAAGCAATTGTTTCTTAGTGTTTCGTTATTTAATTTAAGGCTTGACTGAAAAGTAAATTTACTTTTATTTCTCTTACATATTAATGATGTGTCACCATGAAACGTAATTGAATATAAACTATAAAATGAAAATAAACTGGTGATTTCAATTATTTATGCTAAACACTGAATTTTATCCTTTAAGTAAAGTGTTATCAATTGGAGTTAATTGTTCTTGACGTAGTGGCTAAGTTAGCGGACTAATGTTTCATACTCAATAAATTCAAACACTTAAGACATATCATAAAATACATTTAGTTTGTGGCGCCGTAAGTCTCGAAGATTTGTTATAATCGACTTTTATTAAAGCCGTATTGCTTAACATGAAGTCTGTTATTAGCTTTACGATGGACAAGCATTTGATTTTATAAAAAAAAAATTTGAATACTTTAGAGTATTGTGAGTGTTGAAACTGGACATATAATCAAGGTGTGATGTATCACCAGATTTAAAAAGAGTTAATTATGATTTTGTTGTTCCAAATAATCTGAAACATTACTTTTATTGCCAGACTTATTAAAGGTTGTAGCTAAATAAGAGCCTATACCATTTTTTTGATAACTTTAACAGACATTACTCACAAGTCACTCGTATTTTTAATTTTCACTGACAGGAAAGTTAAAAGTATTTTTAATCTGGTAGTAGGTTTTAATTAAAATAAAAACTATGTACAGGAAAGATTCCTGTAAATAAAAATATTACCCACTGTCTGAAATAAAGAGTCGAATATTCCTGGTTCCTGGTTCTTATGCCTTGAAGATCTCTTACATAGCTTCAGGACTGATATTAAATGCCAGGAATGCCAGGAATGCCAGAGAAGTTTTGCTGCTAGCAGTCACTCATCCTACTATCGACAAGGAGCTCAGTTATTTATCTCACTTGATAACTTACGTCTAATACAAATCTGTGTATAACCCCACTTATATTATAGTACAAAGTGTATCGACATTCAGATTTCCAAAAAAATATTTGATGTACAGGTTAGAGTATGTTATAGTTGCTTTAATAATTCGTAGGAATTACACGCTTGATCCAGCTTTGTTCGGAAACTGGGGATAAAGAATTATTGATTTAAAGAAAATACGAGTAGTGTTTGTACATTACGTCGTTTGTATATTAGCTTCAATGTAGCTTTGATTTACACGTGTTCCGTGTACCAAATTAATTCCGGTCAGTGGATACTAGTATGTACGGCAGACCATATGTGATCTGTACGTTGGGCTGCACTTTCGTCTACCACTTTCATTATGTTTGCGTAGCTAGAGCACGTCAGATAGCCATTCGATATTAACTATTTGTAACTACACTATAATGTATTCGATGACTAGATTTGCTTTTTTACTTGGAAACACTTTAATTAAATCCTTTCTAAAAATAAAACATGCCACTGCACTTTGTTTCCAATTTCGTAGTTTTTTCCATCGTTTAGAGAAGTTTTTTATTTTATTTACTTTACATAACAGATAAGTATAATAGAATCATCTTATGTCAGCAAAAATTGGCGTTTAGCTGCTGGAGTTGTCTTTATTAATGTCATTAATTATTATTTTTTGTATGTATTGTTAAGTTAAAACGTATTGTAAAAAACAATTTTAAAGAGAAAGTATGTTTGAGAAAAATAGTATTCAAACGTTCTCTTACATTTTCTTTAACATCGCGCGTTCGCTGTAATACTTATGAATGTTTTTGAATAGGCGGGTGTTGAATGTTAAGGAACGGTTTGCACCAATTCTTTTTCATAGCAAAAACATTTCAACGCACTGCTTTGCAAAAAGGTAAAAAGTTTATTATTTAGCTTTAGCATCTCAGTGCCAGTAATGCCGACGCACTGTTTCAAGAGGAATTGCCTTAGATTTGTGGTGGATATGAAGCTAATATAGATACGCTGTTTTTTAACGCCATCTTTGCGATGCTCATAGATAATGTTATCAGACGAGGACCATTCATTATATAACATTATCGTAATATTTTTTCAGTTTGTTGAAGATAAACACTAATTTAACAACAACACATTCAAACGAAAAGCAAACAAATATTTTTTTGGTCACTACCATCATGGTCACTTCCAATTTTTGAACTCTTTGAAGTAAAAGTTAATTGAAAATATATTATCAAATAAGTGAAAACCTAATTACTTTCTTTTTCTAACCCCATTGCTTGCAACATGGCAATGTATAAGAGAGTTATTAAACTCGTTACTCGATTAATACCTCGATTCCCAACCGCACAGCGTTTTCCTGATAGAAGAAAAATTTCATTTTATCATGTTACGGTGCTTCAAAGAGGAATGCCGTAGGTACGTACTACGAGCTTCTTTCATAAGTTTTGAAAATTAATCAGAGCTGCAAAATATGATTCTAAGGCTGTGTAAGTAGGATACGTCAGGTTATCACGTGAACACTGGGCGATGCTGTCTTTAATGGGTATAACCTCAAAGGGAAATATAAATCGTATGTGAGATCTTGATATAATTTATGTAAAAGGTGACGATTTTGAATTAACTGAATATTCTCTTTGACATGGAATACGCCCGCATAATTGCGCAAATTGTGCGTTTATCAGCAAGTTAACTTTACCTAACTTATGATATACGTAATTCGAATAGGCGGTTCATGATATATTTGCTGAGAATAAATTTCTGAGCGGAGAGATTATATAATACATAATCTTTGCTAACGTGTATATTAAAATAATTATGTATGTAGTGATGTAACCTTATTACGTATTGTTTCAGACTTAAAAAATATAGACGAAGAAGCGCTCTTAACTCTACGGCTGTAGTCAATCGTAAGCGATCGACCGAGTGATAGTAAATTGGATGCATTGAAAGACTGTAGTGTTACTTTTGTGATGCACATTTATTATTATCTGATAAATAAATAAGAAGTACTCTCCGAATGGAAAGCGGTGATGGATCCTAAAAGATGCAGATTGTGTTCGCTCTCACTCGAAGATTTTCAAGCTTATACTCGTAATATGTGTAAGTATATATAGGCTATTTTTCTCTATATGAATAACATGATCATGAGTGTAAGAGAAAGTACATAAAGATCTTAGTAGTCATGGTAGGTGTACGATATTATTTAGATGAAATGATCCATTAATTATTTAAGTAGTCAATCGCTTAATGCACTTCATACTACTGTAATATTAATTTCTACAATCTATCTATATTTAATATCTACATATGTGTTCCATCTATGCTGTTGAATAAAATTTAAAGTTTATATAATCCTCCCATAGCCACCTAAACCTTGGAGTTTTGCAAAGAAGCTTAAACCTGATTCGAGATACAGGAAAATGTTTAATGAATTATCAGCCTGCACTACGTATGTACATAACACTTAAATAGAACATTGTAATATTAAGCAACAATATATATATAATATGTTGTTATGTTCTATTATTTTCATAATGGGTCATAATTGTATTTTCATAACATTTATCTGATTGAATGTCATCAAATCATGCACTGCGTTTAAAAGTTGCTATGTATTGAAGTGGATTGTGAAAGCAACAACAGTTACAGTTAGCTGGTGGCTACAATAATAGCGTTCTAGAACGTTCTGAATCTCGAGATTAAGTTGAATTTGACACGAACGCACGATGCCTGGGTGTCCGCTGCCAACTAGGAAAGCTCAGCAAAGTCCTTTGCGGAATGTTCTCCTTCCATTGCGACTTTTATAGCATTGTATCAGCACAGACTAAAGCCACAAGAAAGAGCTAAAGAGCCGTTTGCTTTTAAAGTAACCGAGGTAAGGAAAATACTGAGGAATGAAATAATAAAGTCAAGATTTACTTTGAAATACCTCTTAACTTATATAAATAGAAATGGGGAAATATAAAGTAAATCAAATGTTAACTGGTAAAATGAATTACTCGAGTTTGTTTGCACAAATCTGTTTTCCAATGTATATTTGATTTTAATAATATTAAACATGTAATACTTATAATAAGTTATTTATTACTTATCTATCTATACTATTTATTGTATATTGGTGGTCTCGATAAACAGTGATTTCTTCCCGATAGTACGAGTACTGTTGATATAAATAAATGAATTAAAAAAAGAGAAAAATATGAGTTAGTGTTCCTTATATTTCTTACAATACCAAAAGCCTCAAAAAAATATAAAGGAACAGATCAAGTGAAAGTGAAAATATCCGTTAACGTAGTTCTTGAAAGAATGCAGAGTATCTTATAGAGTATATCTTATCTTATAGAGTTTGTATCGTTTTAGGAGTTCTTGAGTCAAAAAGCGTTGACAACCAATGATTTATTTTAATTGGTTGACTATTAGAGGAATGTCGTCAAATACCGTTTTGAATAAGATGGATAGAGTTGAAAGATTATTAAAGGTAAGATTTTAAACGAAATTTAATTTTTTTAATAACAATAAGCTCCAAAAATTACGACTTTGAAATTGATGTTATGTGATAGGTATGTTGAAAAGGTATGAACAAATTTTGAATCAATGTTTAAAATTGAGCAGTTTAGAATATTTAGCACAACCTGGCATACGTTATATTATGCTAACAAAATATTAAAAGATATGCGAAAATGCGTATAATAAATGCCACCTGATGGTGAGTGGTCATCGCCGCCCATGGACATCAACAAGATCAAAGACCGATGCGTTGTCCGCCAGGAAATTAGAAGAAGGTAAGAAAGAATGTACTGGCTCTCAAGTCCCCAGCCTGAACAAGACGAGTCGTTTGGCGGCTGACTTAAGCAGGAGGGTGGTAGCTAGCCAGGCAGGCTTCATGGAAAGATAATAATACCATTAATAATATTAATGACTTAAATACTGATAATATAATCCTAACGCGAAGCCCTACCACCAAGCAGGCTTGCTTCTGTCGCCTCTTTCGACACCTTTTCTACCAGTATGGGATTGGAGGGAGTATTTTAGGCCGCCCCAATACGGCTCAATAATATGTTCTATTTAAAATCCAACGCTTACAACCAACCAGAGTTATTTCTAATGGAATAAAAACAAAATCGTATTGTACTATGAATGTGACATTTATATTTGGTTACAAAAATTTGCTTGTGGGGCTCAATAAAAGCTGTTCATTTAACCTTGAAAAAATTTTAACTTGTATAGTAACGGTTTTCAAAACTATACCCATACATTCAAGCTCTTTTTATAAATATGTCTGTATATGATGTAAACAAACCTATTAAGTTTATGACGAAGACATTGCGTTTCACGCCAGCAACATTAGCATCCCTGAATTTCAGTTTAAAAAAAGCTTGTAGAATAACTCAGAGAGAGAACACAGTTCCAACTTAGTCCTGAGGTGTGCTGCAACTGTGATCGTTCTTGGTCACAGTCTATCAATGTCTATGGGTTGTTATTTTTATATAACTGCTATTCCTATATGCTGGAAATAGAAGGGAACCTTTCGACGCAATCTTGAGTAAGGTTGCTCGTAATATAGCGGAAAATTTTTCAGTTTTGTAGGAAATTAAGAAGTAAGCCCAACTACTTGTTTTATTTGAAGTTTATAGTTAACTCTAAAACTATTTGCCTATGGTGAAGGTATCAAGTTGTATACATTTTAATTGAATTCTCTCTGTGTTATTAATTACATTACTGGGAAGGCACAAATTTGTAAGCCAATGTAATGTAAATCTAGTAAATTTTATGAAATTAAAAATTCATTGAATTTTGGATGTATTCATGAAAAAAATAGAAGACCGATAATTGTAATAGTATGAAATTATTATATTTTATCAATTGTTGCCCTTTGATATGATTGCAAACAGGAAATACAACTTACCAATGGATATAAAAACACTTCTTTTTTTTCTACTCTTTAATCAATTTACACTTCTACCAAGCAATAAAGCTGCCTATTTTATTAAATAATGTTACCATATATTTTTTTTTTTAAATAGTTACTCATTGTTCTACTGGTAACTGTGTTTTTCTCCTACTTAGTCATATCGTATATTATTTGAGTAACTTGCTAACTTAGTTCTGTTACGTCGATGTGTACCCTTATAAATCTTTAACAATTTAGATCCATTATATTTACATACACAGACACAAAATGGCTTTATTTATTATCGACTGACCTGAGTCAGGAAGTCTAGTGAGAATTTGATAAATTAATTGTTATAAAGCAGTAATAGGTGGTTGCCCGCACGGGGATCTGAGTTTGAATAGGAAACTGGAATATAATTTAATTTTATCACCTTTTTAGTTACTGTTCAACCACGTGAGGAACTCTGTACATTCAAAGAGTTTATACATAATGTCTTCGAAGTAACATGAAGTCTACCTAACCATCCATTTGACCAGCTTGGAGATCTATGAACGTAAACGTTACCTACCATTCTGAGAGGTCTGAAGTGGGATGCTTTTTGATAATGAAATAGCAAAATACCTCAAAATATCACAGGTAAAAGTGAGTCAGTTTCATATCGCACGGCAAACAAGGGACGTTATTATGAATTAACGAACAATCGGCATGTATCCGCATGGGATCTCGCGGGAAATCAACCGGGTGCCCACGAGTGCATTACAGCCATATTCTACGTGCTTCATGGTTTCTTTATTATAACGATCAAATCGAAACTATAACTTATCTACGAATTTTACTTTTCTTTTATATTATCCACGTCATTACCTGTAGTACAATTACATATGAACATAAATATAAATTAAAAAGTAGGTTGTGGTAGGATATATTACCTGACTCGCTTATTAATAAAATTTCCCTTTCTAGAATCAACTGAGAATTGTTTTTGGGTTTTTTGATTTGATTTTTGATTAGATACTGTGACAAAGGGTCGCCTATCTAGCCGCTTAACTTTTCTTCTTGACCGTCAAAGCATTGGTGACAGTGATGACCGCTTAACATTTCGTGACCTGAGTACTCGATGTTACTATATAAAAAATAACCTTGTTAAGGTTTTGTTATAAAGCATTGAATTTACCACACGTAAATTTATACACGTATCCGCACATCACTAACGCGTTCGGTTTGTTGAAATAACTGTATGACAAAATCGTCATGTGTTTACAAGCCGGTGTGATACCACGCGCCGTTGTATGAATTGTTTGCGTGAACCACACGTTTAGACAGAAAATGGTTCGGTAATTATGCGACACTGCGACACAACGAGCTGTCCTGCTAGTCGCCTCTCGTCGAATGAAACAGCTCATTATTTTGTGTTCACGGATTATGATTATCTGCTCGAATTCCCACATGTTTATGCGACACACTATTGATCACAAATGATTCTATGTGAGTTTAAACCTATATCATCACACGTAACTGACAGACTCATCCATTATTACTTTCTGACCAGTGTCACCTGTCAAAAGAGCATGGAGACACCCCCGCTTCTATTATCCATGATTTCAATATATTAGTGATAAACTGTTGGGCTAAGGTTTTCCCCGTAGTCGAGGAGGTCTGAAGCGTAAGTATTTTATCACGTTGTGTTAATGTTATTTCCGCGTAATCGTATAATATATTTATAGCTATGCTCATGGTCACGTCACAGTAAATAAATGCAACCACCGAAATTGTCATGTGACGTAGATCTCGATACATTTGTTCAAAGAGTAGTAGTAAAGCCTGTTCTTACAGGAATCGAAGTCTACATGACTCTAGCTACGAAATGTAGCGCTAAATTTTCCATCGTGGTAAGCAGTGCACAATAGCTTAGTGTTAATATAATCTACTGAAAACTTATGTTGATTGGTTATATATGTTGTCTTCGCTAACATAAAACCTTTCTTTATTACTTAAGCATATAGCTCGGAGAAATAGTTCAACGACTTGTTTACATACTGGCCATTTTGGTTTGTAAATATAGAATTTAGGTATAACTTATTTACAAAGAAATCTATTCTATCATAACTATGAATAATCGTGTCGTCAAAGTATATAAATAGTGCGTATGAATTTAATGATATAGTTCAGAAGTCACCCTCACGATCACATAAGCACAAACGTTTACAATTGTATTTTTATATAAAAATATTCGACTTTATGATGAAATAAAGCAATATTAATGTTAATAAAGCCCTCTCATAATAGTTTTTCTCATATATTCTTATTGTACGGAAAATAAAAAATAGGACTTCGTGCTGTTACAAAGACCAAAAGTATATACATATATATAAGTTATTACATAGTAATAGTTCTAATATATGTTTCCTATTTAAATTACCTTGCTTGTAGATGCGTTGATCATACACCTGTGTGTATCTCAAAACAATGTTGACATGTTTACATGAGTATAAAATCCATCCTTTTTTTGTATATATATCAACAAGAGGCCGTTGCTTAGCCTAATACCATTTGTAACCGTCCGTTTAAGACGTAAAAAATTAAAACAATGTCGACTTGTATAGTTGAAGTATTTTAAAATATCAATAAAATGACTGTAAAAAATTACTTTAGGTACTTACATGGTGTATAATATCAGTAGCAGCATAGAAACTTTCATGCGGATCAGGTCGCTTCATCATGTAGGGACGGGGGAATTCGGTGTCTTCGCAGATTTCTGTATACAATAATTATTTTTAATAACAGCTGCAAAAATATTTAGTATATATGCAATTGTATATAATATTCTGATATGAGTGATAGAATCGTACATGGAGTATAAGCATAAAAGTATAATATTATAATCAGGTATGGTTGATTTTATCTATTTATTATAAAGCATGTTTTATTATGAATTATGCATTTCAGTGTAATGGTCCATACTGGATATATCGTTTCTGAAAATAAAAATATTTTAAAATTTAAAACATTTTTTTATTATAAATATTTTCAAATGGTGATTTTATTCAATCTGCAACCGGTTCATCGTGTCATTAAATGACCGTCTTTTAATTTATTAACAGATTTAATTATGCAATCATCAAAAAATTTAAGTCTAATATCATTATTCTACTACATAGGGGTACATCGTTCTAGAAACAGATCACCATATTTCTTTTTATCTCTAGTTGTACTAAACTTATAATATATTGAAATTTACAAGTTCATGAGAAAATGAAACATTGATAATTACAGATAGTTTAAACACCTTTTCAAAAACCTAATGTTTTTTCTTTACATGTTCAAATTTCAACTAACAACCTTTTAAATAATTTGGCTTACAATTGCGTAAGTATAGTATGATGTTTTCAAGTGTTTTTTTTTTTGTTTTTACGAACCATTCAAGTTGTATACGATTGCATTGCATTTGAACTCTGCGGAAAACGATTGCACGTATAAATGTAAAAGGGCTTATAGAGGTAAGTGTAATTTTGCCGTGATTTTGTTGTTTAAACTACGGGCTACGTCTGGCCTGTTGTCCGGCGTAAAAGCGCATCATCTGGCGCTCAATAAAGCGACGAACAATGGCCCCTTTAAACTCCGCGTCCGACTGCCATGCCGGACTCTATCTTGGGAATTTCTTTACAGCTAAATGGTGCATTGTTTTTGCTGCATTTACCAAAACCTTTTTTACAATGGAAGAGAGGGTGCGGGTCGTGGATTTTTTTTTATGTTATAAGCCGACAAACGAGCAGACGAGCCACCTGGTGGTAAGTGGTCACTCTCGTCCGTGGACATCAACAAGATCAAAGGTATCAGTGATGCGTTGTCGGCCAGGAAATGAGAAGAAGGTAAGAAAGAACCACCTGAATACATAATCATAATGGCATAACAGAACACATGTGGTGAATCAAACGTAAAGCGTATGTATAGAAATAAACTAGTCAAGTTTGAATCGGAAATCATGGGCTTACAGTTCCGTACTGTAAGTGTATCCAAGCCGATTTATGATCCTATGAAAATTTCAAGGTCACGGTTTTCCTATATGATGTGGATGATTTATATTCGACATTGTTTACAAAATTTTAGGCTTGGCATATTCATATTTTTTCTTGAACAAATTCCAAATTAGCAACCAGCCCTTCGGTGAAAAGACCCTTCAGGGAAAAGTCCTTAAGTTTACTAACTCAGAACCGCATTACGATGATTGTGTATCAGCTTGAAATCCACGATAGTAATTCAAAATAAACATCTCCTTCATAAGCGAAATTATAAACAGCTTTTTACGAAAAATTTTTCCTCGAGATATCCGTAATTTTAATTGACCGTATTTTTAACTCGAAATCTCATTTAGGGTCCGCCTTCGAAATCTAGCTGACGTCTTAAAATTTATGTTCTTCAATATTTATATTCTTCCAGAATATCGACTTCGATATATCCGCCAATTGAGCTGATTCCTTAGGATGGAATCCGAGACCTTCAGTTTTGATACACCTGTAGAATATGCCAACAAGATTTATCCTAGCAGTCTTAAGATTTCTGAAACCGTGCAGACATGAGCCCAAGAAAACTTGCTGAAATATGCAAGAGGCTATGGAGATTGATATCCCTGTTTAGCATTCCTGGGATCTGTACCTCCCAGTATTATCCGTACGATACTCATGGATCTCGCATGAAACTTTTTTAACTCGTACGGCTGAAATTTAACCATGAAATGTTAATGTCTCTTATATCATAAACATAATACATATTTGATTTGTAAAACGATTTTTTATATCCGTTCCATACAAGCGAAGTCAACCAAATGTGGCAAATGACGTTTCTAAGAATACAGGAATATCATTAGAAGTAGTCAGACAATGTATGTATATTATACTGATACGAGGGGCAAGAACAACCTTTTTTATGAGATCAAACCTTTAAAAATAAAGCAGTTTGTGCTAATTTGGTCATAAATCAATAACTATTGAAAAAATATTTTTAGCCACCAGCTAAAAACTTACTAAGTTCCAAATTTCTGATATGAAGTATTACTGTATCAAAGCAATCGTAACAGTCATGTGATTTTACGAGTTAATAGTGCTTAAAATACCAATTGTCGTATCATTTTTGCTACTAAAAGCGTAGATCATAACAATGGGCCGATTCAGCTATAGATTCGGACTTAGCGAAGCAAGGGGTGAGTCCCCTGTTTGCAAATCGAACGCCCCAGCGTAGTTTGTTCATTTGTAAAAGTAAACCTCTCTACAATTAGGGTCAATCCCGCCGGAATTTGTAGCTTTAGCCTTATTTTTATTCTTCAGCTACTTATTCGATCTTTTTTGATGCAACTTCGGATTCGGATTTGGATAACATAGGCAGATGGCTTATTTGTCAAATACGAGGGTTGCCTTGAGCAAACATTATCGCGCTCACAGTTGCACATAAGTTGCAGTTAGTATAATTGTGTTTGCATTGAGTTACTGTAGTTGTTACTGGCTATGGCGTATAACCAAAAAATATTTTATTGTATTTATAAGGTACAGAATATTTTGGTACATTTTTGAAGCATTTTTTTGTTATAAATACGTACCTAATATGTATTTATTGATATTTTACAATAAAAATCAATTACAAACAAGTGCACATGAATTGCGTAATGGTAATACTCACCGTTATATTCATTTTGATCTTGTGTCTCTCGTTTATCCCGGCGTCCCAGTGTCTCCCTCCAGATGTTGTAGGGCTCCCTGTAATCTTCGTCGACGATGGCCGGTCTAGAGACAAACGATAACCTTGTGAATATGTTACTATATGTACGTCTAGATATATTTTTGGACGTAAATTGTTGCAAGAAATGTATATCTCGTTTTGTTCAGTAATTATGTTTACGTAAGTACTAGTAATACATATAGTAATA
>PDGT01000004.1:1641623-1665187 GCA_003671415.1 Megathymus violae | reverse complement strand
GGAAGAAGTAATAATATAAATAGTATCTGCTACTACATTTAAAAAAGTTAATTATTACTTTGCAACTATGGTATTTTTAGATCCATTAACAAATTCATTCATTAACATTCCTTACCTATTCGGAAACAGTATGCAAAATATTTGACTATTAAAAAACTGTTTCCGTATCTAAACTAGAGTTTGCGAAAAATAATGAAATAACTACCGTAACATATGTATCGGTGGGCAATTGGCCAAAGCCAAAGCGAGTCTCGGAGTTCTCCTGTTGTTTCGATTGTTGTTTCTGATCGGTGGGCAGAATGGTTTCTTTAGCATTTGCGGGATTCTTCTCCTGGTTTTTTTGGTAAGAAGAAGCGCAGTAGCTGCTATGAATGCTCCTCCTCCTACAAGAGCACCGCAAGCCAGCCCAACGGAAACTTTCATAGAGGAGTTACGTTTCTTTCTCGAAGACGGTGGTACATCGCTCTTATAATATTCATCAAGGAATTCTTGAGATGCGTTGATCACGGTAGGTACTGTTGAAAATATTGAAAATTATAATACTTCTGAGATGAGGTATTCCGACTACCACACGACTTGAAAATGACTTAAATGGAATGTAGTTTTTGACTTGGTTAATTTTTTATGGGTACAAATTATAATCGTAAAAGCAGTGACAGTAGTATTTATAATTTATTGGAATTCGGTAATCACATTAAGTGTTTGGCTAAACTAGGGAGAGGTTGTATAACTGCGGATATTGAAAGGGAAATAGCCCTCCATCTGAGACCAAGACAAAGCTGTGCAATGAATAGGTGTCGAGCGCAGAGCTAATTGTCGCTGTACAATAGAGGCGTATTACGGCTCACCATTGGGTGGACAGGTTATGAGTACGCAGCCGAAATACACCAGGTCTCATATAACCAACCTATTAGAAGTTCAATGATAAACTAACTTTCATAAACGAGGAGATCTGGAGCATTCTACACTACGGTATAGCCGCATGGTAAAAAATTTTTTTTGCGTTTCCGTAGACTTATCATAATGAAACCATATTTTCAATATCATATTATCAAAAGTTAGTAACGTAGGGAATATATACATATGTTTAATGATACCTAGTGGCAAATATTATGAGGCCTGCCGTACTCTACAGTTACGTTTGATACTTGATAATCGTTTTGATCGTTGTATAACATTCGATTTTGTCCATTGCGAAAGACAGGAAGAAATTCAGCATAAGGACTTTTAACACGTTTAACTACTAATTCGCGTTGATACCGTACAGAATATGGTACTGAGTACTCCGTATGTCGTCTTTCGTATACAGGGGATTCAGTCATATAAGCTTCATATGCGCATAATTGATTCAATGCAAATTTTCTTATAATTTTGACAGTATTGTAAAATATACAAGGCTACTTACTACCTGATAGATACTAGTATATTTAGTCTATATTTTCAACAAAATAAATGTTTATTGTTTTAACATTTTCTCTCTTCATATAGAATATTTGTAACGTAAGTACAAACATAATAGTTAATGTACAATCCGTGGAGCTAAGTGTGATTCCAGACAGAAGGTACTCGGAGCAACTTGGACGTGACTTATGGCGGATTGCCTGCGGCCGTTTCGTGTTTTTGCTAGCTCCCTGCGATTTTGTGCCACTGCATAGTAATACATAATTCTTGTATTCGCCTACCAGTTTTTTTTGATTTGATTGTATTGTGTAACTAGTATGTAGCGAAACTGATCAATAAAATAAAAATGATAAGGTAGCGTGTTAGATAAGGTGCTTACAAAAATGGCATTACCTATCTTTGAGACCTCTTCTTGCCTTGAACCTTGAAATGATTTAAGTCGTTCTAGTTGGAGTGACAAATTAATAAAGCTTTCCTTTTTTATCGGCTATTAAGTCATTGGGGATGCTTTTGTTATTATGTTCAAGGAAGACGGTACTCATTTTTAACCAATTGGCTCGTCAGCTCGTTTATCAACTACTTACAAAAAAAAATGTTAATAAATATAAATGCCCCCTCATAATACATTGTTTATTTTGCGATGCTGCTTGTTTATTCCATTAAAAATAAGTGAAGTGAAAAAAGATAAGTGGGTTAAATTTCAACTTATTTGTCCAGTAAAGTTAAGGAAAACCTAGTGTGACAGACTGATAGGCAAATGCAGATGTGTTTCTAAAAGGCTTCCATAAATTCATCGGATGTACTAGTACCAAATATTAATTTATCCTTATCAATTATTGGGCTAAAGTGTTTTTTTTATGAAACCTAAAAAACACTTCAAAAAGTTCTCAAATCAATGTCCAATTAAATTTATTGATACTTGTTTTGAAAGTGACTCACTATGGTGTGAAACAAATTTATTTAGTATTACGAGTTAAAAAATACGGATATAAATGTTAATTTTTTAAATGTGATTCTTGTTATCGTTTTCAACGTATCATGACTGTTAATCATGTCGCGGGAGTTGTAAAGGCAAAGGTAATCAGTCATCTTGAGGTGGGGGCCATTTCGAGCGCTGATATTTATATTATTAATATTATTTTCTCATTTTACAAGGTACAAAGATCTGTGTAAAGTTTCAGCTATTAGTTAGGTAAAATTTACTTAGTTTCATAATTTGAGTTAGGAATCTATACTTAAATTATTAAGAAATTAAGTTAAAAAACACCTCTCTTATTAGTTTCTATTCCGCGTGTGAATTTTAATCATAAAACTAATATTATATAATTGTGTATGATTAATGTGATTTGTATAACTTTACAATTTTCATTGGTTAATTAAATGTTAAAACGGGACAAATTAATGAGTTCTATTTAACTTGCGTGTTACTTCAAATGTAGGTCTGTCTTGCTTAGACCGAGATGAGTGAGAGTCGCGCAGTGCCAACGCGCTTGACGCCAGGTGCCAAGAGTCAGTTAATTCCAAGCCACTAATTGTGCAACTGACTTGTTTCTTCGCACATTTAACGGATTAAAACACTTGGTTCACGTCCGATAAAAATAACGTAAAATCTGAAACACACCTGGCCAGGTGTGAAGTTTGAAACATGCATGAATGTGCTTTGTCAACTATTATTTTGGTTATACGTACATTAGCTAAAAGTTTTTGGCAACTTTTTGTGAAAAACTACATGTATCGTTGATACGATGCCGTTTAATTTGAATCTGTTTTGAGGAAAGGCGCGTCAATCCTTACAAATATTGTCACACATTGTTCAGCGATTTCAGATTGTACTGTAAGTGTAGTTATTGGAGTCTTAAATGCTTAAACGCAATTATATTACTTTAGCATTGAAAAAAATCATTTCGCGAAAATAAGATTTTCCGTTTCTATATTTAACATAACTAGTCATTAATTTGTTAGCGCAATTATATCAGATTAACGCCATTACGTAGTTTTCAGGAGTAAAAAAAAGGGTTTTCAGAAAGCAAAGCTAAGAATTTCTGTGCGCTGTTAAGATTTCCGAAGGGGAAGTAATTACACTTCAGCGATAAAGTCGGGCGTTTGTAAGCGGGAAAATGTACCCATATTTTACACAACTGGAAAAAATAGTTTTGAAACTTCTTGTTTGATATGTAGAACAAGAACTGAATTGTTTTGGATAATGTAAATAATTGAAGATAATAAAATATCATAACTTAATTTTCCAAAACGGTGTATCAATTATGTATCCATATGTAATTTGAAATAATATAATTAAGTTTTGAGTTTTAAATTATAATCTATGAGATATTTATTTATGTGCTAGTAACTTGCTGTTTCTTCGCTTCAGAAAACGAAGCTTACGTTTACAGATAGCATCCACATCCAAAACACTTTTTTTTTCATTTTTATCACGTACTTAATAAGTTTAATTCATGGTTGACAGAGAAACAGACAGACAGATGGAAACTCCAAAAATATTTTAGCCTCTAAAAGTCATAAAAAAGTCTGCGAATATTAAATAAATAAAAAAATGTAGTAAATAGATTCAACCCTGTTATAGATTTATTATTAGTATACATTATTATTATCAAATGAAATTGCGATTCCAGTGTTTTGGTTAGATTATCCAGAAAGGTATTCAAACCAGTTTAAACTAGTTTGTGTTGTAATTAATAAGTTTATCTCATGAATGACTAGAATGCCGCCGGCTAAGTCTGTGAGACGGATAAGCTTCGTTGAGCGATTGCTTCGCAAAGGTTACAGGTTAGGTTGTGTCTTGAGATTTAATCTTCCGGCGCCAGATAGTTTCGACTTTTGACTGCGCGGTATAGGGCCAGCCTTTATATTCAATAAACTAAGTAATTTACACATTAATTTACCTGAGATTCGCATTATATGTATTAGTTTAAGTTACCAAGTAAAATGGTGTATGTTATATGTATGTACATACAGTATGTAAATGCATATAGGTAGTCTATGTAAAAAAAACTCTTCTATGTCAGTAAAAACTGATTGGGTTTGTGCTTATTTTTGGTGTAATGGTTTCATACATTCAATATAAGATACCTCAGGATTATTTGCATGTCGATCTCTAACATGTATTTTTTTCTAAATCTATAGAAGTCCAATAGAAATTTGGTCCGTACAGTGGATATAAACAGTTGTGTAGAGAGTGTTGACTAAAGGATCCATGTAAAAAATATATATAATCATTAAGATTATTAAAGATTGAATATAAATTTTTACTTTTTAATTTATAATTTTAGTTATATTCATAAAACATACAAAAATAAAACAGAATGTATCTATGATAAGCCCGATTTTAACGCAACGGTTTCCGAAAATCCGATTTGGTAATCCTTGGCATCCTGTCCAGCTGCAAGAAAACATCCCGAAGTTGAAACTTTGTTGTTATTAATAGTGACACTGTTTTATTATCATTAGTACAACATAAATTATAAAAAGTTCTAATTGAAAAACACTACACAAACCTTGTTTGTAGTTAGGGAAGGACTCGTGTAAAATTGTAAATAAATATAAAAATTATTTTAAATAGTGTATTCACTGTAGATTACTGTACATCAAACTACTAACAGTGTAATGTGGGTAAAATTCTATGTATAGAACCATATTTTGAACACGCCGCTTTGTAAAATTATGTAATCAGTACCTGTTTATCTGATCAAAACATGTTACGCTGAGCTATGTGGCGTCACGTTAATTAAGTCGACATTTGTTTTAACCGAACTAGTGCCAGTATTCTGATCAAATTTAAATGTAATAAAAGAATAGCCTTAATGACTTTAGATCATTTGCAACCATAAATAGTTAATTTTTTATTGTCAATTCTGGGAATCTTAGGTAGGTGGTAGCCAGGTAACTCCTGTTTGTCAGCCTGTAAAAAGTATGAAGGAAAGCACACAAGAGGCTTAAATACGGGAAGTATTTTAATCAGATGACATCTTTGTTTTGATTCGGTACCTACTTAAAATAAGCTTCTTTATACAAGAAGATGTTATCGTTTTTATCACGATAATTTTCACATAGGTACGTTTTAGAATTGTATTACTATCATAATTCGAAGTCAGTTGGCGTAGGTAGATAAAGCTAGAGCCGTGTGGATATTTAGTGGAGTGAAGTCTAATAAGTATGCGTGCGTGGATCCAAGATCGATTTTGTTAACGAATTAGCATAGGATCAGTAGTACCTATTGTATGACCGTGTTATTAGTATAGTGGAAGTTCTAGAAGCAAACGTTCAGAAACGTTCAGAAGTAACTTTATTTCTATGTATTTCAAAATGAAATTTAAAATTTTTTGCTAAATCATCCATTGTTGAAAAAAAAATAACAACCTATGGTTACTAAGAATGATGGCCCAAGTTGACTGTTAAAATTTTTCTGATCTAGGATCTTTCATCCTATATGTCCATATAGTAGGAAACTTCTGTTCTTAAGAGTGCTACGTTAAGTGGTCATTGCGATCTGACACTGACCTTAGGTAAATAGCATAAAACCCAAGCTTGCTTAATTTTTTTTTTAAATATATTTCCACTGTGGAAGCACTAGTTATGGTAGTCATATCTTAAGAAAGCTGTACAATAGTGCTACCATCCATCAAAAAAATGTATCATCTAAATAAAATCTCTTGTCATAATTTAGGTTTTATGAATCAACCAATAAGCATTAAAAGTTTTATATTTTAAGATAAGATTTTCTTTTTCTCTGTACCAGTTATTCTAATTAATGTTATTAATTAATTATAATGCACAAAATGAAGAAATTTGCGTTACGTGTACAAGTATGTTTACTAGCATCATTTTCTATGGTATGCCATCTCAGAATCTTGTCTTTATTGATAACTAAATGAAAAATATAATAGTTCAGTACGGCTTTTATATATTATTTTTCAGTGATGGAATAATATATAATGCTTCATAAACAATCTTGTGTTTACTTAAGATGGATTTTGACGGATAGCAATTTTGCATTAACCATATATTATGATCTAAAGGAATATCACTGATTATATAATAAAATCTTCTCTATTTAAACACGCGAGAGAATGATGCTTAATTTTTTATGTTGTAACTGGCAAATGCTTGTGTTGCTACCGCTACCATTACACTATACAGTTAGCGCTGTTATTGATAATTAGTACCATCACTGTATTCTGGTATTGTGTATTGTGTAAAATGTGTAGTAAACGCAAACGTCAATGTACAATAAGTACACGGGATCATAATATAAATGCACATTCATAGTGTTTGTTCGTACTTGTATAAAATAAATATGCTCACAAAACTTATTTCATTTTGTGGAAATATTAGTATATGTAACCTCCTTTGCTTCGCTTCAGTATCTACTGTATTAAAATTAAGAAGTTGTATTTCTGTCTCTACGCAATTACTGGACCAAGTTTTATGCAAGTTTTCGTCGACAGATCTGAATTCGTCCTTTAGGAGAACTTTAGTAAACAGAACTACCAAATATATGTAATATTAATATTCAAAACGACCTCTACACGATATAATTATGTACCAGCACCAGTTACAATGGATGTTTAATTTTTTTTCATTCTTTCTTAGTATTTCTTTATTTATGTACTTTAATATTAATGTACCTAAACAAACTGACTTCCATTAAATAACCGAATTTACGAGAACAAAGAAGAATACGACATGAAGATTGTTCAAATTTTCATATAACTTTGGTTCGCATTTATAAATCGCGTTGAAGTCTCGAAAGCTTGTGATATGCTTATTAGTTTTTTTAAAGATAAATTAAAATTACAAACCTAAATTATGTAGATGTTTCTAATTACATTTGCAAGAATTCTGAACTCTAAAATATAGCGTCAGAAAACATTAGTTTAAGTATTACGTTCGGTGCCAGGCGATCGAAGAGGCACGGAAATGAATTCCGAGCCAAATTATTATATCAACTTTGTCTTGTCTTACAAGCGCACATTTTAGTGTACTCATAGCATAAAAATCACGTAATAATCTGTTTCATTTACTCATTAAATGGATCCTGAACTGTTAAAAATATGAAAATGATTAGTAAAATTTATTTCGAATCAAGAGGACATTGCGTTGTAAAATAATGTACGTAATTTTTTTTTGTCGTCAATTAATTTAGCTGTACACGCCAGGATAAGTAGTAATTTATCATTAATCAAATTAACATAACACAAGTATAAGTATATGTCAGTCTACTATAATAAATTCGACGAATAAAATTTAAGCAACGTTTAACGCGTAAATGTTTATATTTCGATAAATACACAAACGTGTAAGTTTATGATTGTAACCTGCCAAAAAGTGGTCCATTTTAATTAAAAACCTCAAAAGCATATTGGAACAAATAACAAATAGCACCCTTACAATTGCAGTATTTTTCAGCGATAAATTTGCTGCCAGTATTTAAAAAGTGACTCTTTGATGACTGCCACACGAAAATATGTTCCACGATTGACACGTTAAATAAATGAATCCATTTATAAAGTTAAACATTGTTGGAAATAGTCGAATTTCGTGTTTGATATTGTTTGTCGTGTAATCGTTTTATGTTCGACTGAATTGTAGAATTATTTCTAGAATGAAGTCTAAATAATGTTTAAAATATATGTAAAACATTAGTACTTACAACTCAATTTATTAGTTTAATTATTTATTAATTTACAAATTTATTAGTATAGAAGTATAGATTAGACTTAGATACGAGTAGAAATGAAACATATGGGAGTAACAAAAAAAGGAATGTTTAAGTAGTATTTGAAAAGTAAGGAGTATATGCTTTGAACATTGCGTTATGGAATAGAAACTAGATATATCCATACAATTTTCAAACGGACAGATCCTGTAATTCATTTTTGGTTAATCAAAGGGTTGAAATATGTTTCCGTGATAAAAGGTATCCTATTTTTTTATCCAAATAATAAACTATCTGTGTGCCAAAATTAATTCAAATCCTCTCAGATGTTTTTGCGTGATTGTCTAACAATCCAAATATACAAACATACAATCTTTCAGATTTATAATATTAGTAGGATTTGTGTAAGTTACTTATTGTTAATTGTAAGTTGTAAATTTACAGTAACGGCAATATTATTGACCACCGTATTCAAATCGGTACTTTCATGGCAGTGGTAACCGTTAATTGAACGTAATTAAATACTTCTTTGGTAGTTGCTTAGATATGGTTTCTTTACTGGAATTAAGGTTATAATAATAATAATAACACGATAAATGTTTAATAGGCTCAACACACGGTGTTGTAACTAGAGCTACGTAAGAACCGCTTGAATTGAGAGATTATTTTTTGTTCACTTCGAAATAACAGCATTAAATATATAAAATGTAAAAAATTGATAATTATACAAAGTAACTATTAAAATGTTGGCATTCCGTTAGAGGGATGTAAGGGGAGGTTATTTTAAATCAATATTTAAATATCAACCATTTTCGAGTAATAAAATATTTTGTTTTATTTTTTTGAAGAATGTGCGATATTTAACTTTAAATTGAAAAATATGTTCACTAATGCATAAAATTAGACTTGAACGGATTGCCAAGATATTTCCAATCACCTGTATATACACAAGGTATGAATAGGAATGCCACTATTAGTAGAGTCCATAAAGAGTAAAGTAAAAAAATGTATATTATAATAAACTAGGTTTTAACGAAATTGTAACGAATATGAAAAGAGTAAGTCAACAACGCACACCTAGATATCTAGATATTGTAAAACAGTGCGTACATACATGTACGCACATCGCATTTCCATACATCGCAATTCCCGTCTGTGTATTATAATAAACGGAATTTCGTAGATCGCAACCCTCAAATTATTTGAGTAAGAAATAATCCAGCTAGATCAAAGATGTTCTTTAATTACAAGTTCTTAATTTTTAGCGGACGGCGATTTATCACTTAAAAGACGATCTCAACAAAAGAGCTATGGATTAATTAGAGAAAGATAAAATTTGTTAAATAGCCCGAGGCCTGCGAGTGCTCCGAACAGATAAGGGAAACTCGATGAGGAGTAATATATCTATTAGGGCGTCTGGATTGCGGGACTTCTGTTTTGTTCTTAGTAAAAATTATTCGAGGAAATAATGTTCATGTTTAAGAAACTTACTTGATCACTTTTTACGCGAATTCTGAGAAATTTGTGCCAATGTTTTGTCTAATACGAATTCTACAAAATTTCTCCTCTGTAACTTCAAGTAAGGTTCTTGTGCTAAAATCAATATTGTTACGACAACAAAGCCATGCTACCTATATCGATATTAGAATTATGTTTGTATTAGATAATGGGAATTCCTTAAAATATTTAAAATACGATTAAATACTTTCAGCCTAATGTATTTTATTGTATGTTGTTGACTGTGAATTATGAAAAAATTGGATCCTGAAGTATAAATAATTTAAATAATAGTATTAAGTTAATATCAGATTTTTGCAGTAACTACTTTTGTAATAATGTTTGATTATCTATTTAATTCTCTTTCCTATGATTTAAAAGTTATGTTTTTGTGTCACATATTTGCTGATTAAATACGTTTAAAGGGACTCACCTGTTTTGAATGTGACTTCACTGATCAGGATCCATTCGTGCTGAAACGTTAGCTTTATCAAGATGTGCTTCGCGGTGCGGTTCTGCAGGTCAATGTGTATGGTCCTGGCGTGCTCAGAAACCCGGTCTTGCTTTGGCTCGTAGGAGATGTAATCTTCTTGCCAACGTTCGCCTTCCAAGGAGAAGAATATTTCGGCTTCTCGGAATAACTGCACCAAAGTACAAACATTATTTATACAGTGCCGTCAATATTTCAGCTTTTACAGGCGTTCAAGGAATTACTGAAATATATATTACCTGAACGTCTTTGGTAAACATGTTGTTAGTGTGTATATCGACGTGATACAAAATCCTGGGATCCGAGAAGTTGAATGTTATATCGACTTCATCTTGATTTAACATTGTTTTGTTCCATCCAACCCAACGGGTTCCTGTAATTATCACTTAAGTGATTATTCCTATCTTAGGTAAACTTTCTAAGACGTTAGCCTGCGCAACTGCCAATCACGATTTACTATTATTATTGGAAATGAAACTAGAATGTTATTCATCGGCTATTATGGATTTTCAGTTTAGATTATTTAATAATATTAAAATAAAATAAGTAATTGTCATTAGTACCGCTAGTATCGAGGGGATCAGCGAGTTCAAAATCATTTGGCCCAACCAGGGAATCTGTTATCTGGCCCAGTCCATCGAGCATCATGCCCTCGCGCATGACACCATCGTAAGCTAAATCTTCGAATCGTGCACCTCCCGTCATGGACTGCATATCTCCGCCTTGTGGAGCAGAATACGCAATAATACCCTCTGTGAAAAAAGATGCTAATGATTACACCGCCAATGGACGGTACGATATCGCAAAGCAAGCAATGTTGGCACAGGGAAAGATCGCATATTGAAAATATAATCGCTTGAGCGTAATCGCAATGCAACGACAGATCTAAAAAAACGCAAGCAACTACGGTACTTCGCGTTGTACGTACGTTTCCAACGGCAGCCATACAATTCGACTCTCATACAAGCGGTCCTGGGATGCGCAGCATAAGGAAAAAATCTAACTTTGGAAGCAACAAATGGTGCTTCCAAAATAGTCTTCCTAGGAGTGTACGTGTTCACGTTACCAGGGATTAGCTGAAAGGAAAATAGACGGATATGAATCACATGCCATAAATGAATCAACTTAAATATGTGATATAATATATTGGACATTGAACGTGATTTTGAATTATGATCGCTTTTAGATACAGTTCAATGGTTACGATGATTTAACTACGATTACAGTAATCCGCTCTAACCGTACCGATACGTAATTATTTACATTTTGTATGTGTGAAGTTAATATATATATTGAAAATAATATATAATATTTTTTTAACAAACTGAATAATACCCGACTATTACGAAACATTATTTAGCGTGCGTCTTTGCTATCGAACGTGGCCATATTCCCCGTATCGTGTGAACCATAACAGTTGTTTTTATTGAGTTAAAAATAATTAGGGTACATATTTACAGTTATATATTTTATAAAGAGTTCAAAATATCTTTAATGTCTCGTCTACTAAAATATTTTTTAAATAATACAGATGATACTGTTTTAAGTCGAATTTTCAATGCAGTACATATATCTTATGGAATTCGTGAACGTTTAAGATAAGTTCAGCTTCTTGCTGTATATATCTTGAATCTCGATGTATATTTCTATTTCATGTACTATATTTTAGTTCAGGAACTTATGTTCGAAGGAAGTAAATTTTAATTTTCTGTCTCGCTTTATGGTATAGAAAATAACATGTCTAATTTTTTTTATAATTTCAATTTCATGTTAATATACGTAAATAATATTTTTCGTCTACAATTTTTTATTTTTAGGTATATAGACTTTTCATTTAATACTAAAGCTTCCGTTCTACAGTTTAAAATATAATTGAATTATCACTTGGTTTGATGACACAAAACATTGCTAGGCGTTGTGGAAGAATGAGAGTTATTCATGATGTTTTCCAAAGTGTGTAAAATCAACCGATTAATTCTGAGATTTCCGAGTTCAGTAGTATCATATTTTTGAGTTGTAAATGATTATGATGGCGAATGGATCAATATACTTACCGTGATTCGGTCGCCGCTAAAATCTTTATATTTCACCCATCTCTTTAATGTATCTCGCCAGTACTCAACTGAGTAACTTTCAACAAATTCTACTCCCACTGAGTTAGCAAATCTACCCTGCGACTCAGTAGCAGTGATCAAATATTCAGCGTGTAAGTCAATTTCAAGGTATTGTCGGCTTCTGGGCGAAATCAACCCGTTGGGGCACCATGCACCGCCTCGAAGCTCCGTCCTTATGCTGTTGAAAATAAATGCTAATATTATTTCGTGGACATAGAAACTGTAGAATTGAGACAAACAACAATAAAATTATACTCAGAAGCAAATGAATATTTGTAAAAGAAACAATATTGCGTGCTGAGGTGAAACGAAAACATGTTTGGGCATAAGTAAATAAAATTAGCATTATGGACTGAGTAAATAGTCAAAACGTTTCGGTGCTTCGTTTGTCAACAAAGATAGGTCTCGGGAGTGGCTGCCATTTAATTTGAATATCTCTAGTGCAATCTCGTCAGAGGTATACAGAGAACAACGTACGCTAAACGGTGAATTAAGGCAACATTAGCTAAATCGCCTCTGACCCTAAGTAAAATGACTCGGATGATAAGGTTTCAGCAACCGGCCATACTTATACTTATCTCGTTATCTTCGGTAAGTCTAGTTCCGAAAGGCTTTTGTCGGATCACAGCTGCTCTGAATTCATATGAAAATTTAATTTTCTGTTTCTCAGTTTCTCAAATGAGTGTAGTTTTCGCTCTATTGTGTAACGCTAGGATGCGGGCTTAAGTCTTGAATATGATACTCTATGTTAATTATTATGAGTTAAGTGTGAAAGTTCTGAAACCGTAGATTTCTAAGGTTACAAGCTGCAAGTAAACATTCTATTGTTATCTATCAAAGGTGATTTTAATATTGTCCATATATCACATTGATTTATTGTAAATAATTTAGTTCTAAATGCTAAAAGGAACAAAGTATAAAATGAAAATAGAAAAGAACTAACTGATTTTAAATTTGTATTTGAAAAAAATATGCAATATCGATGATGCAGACATTATTTTGAATTTCGTTTAATGAAACTAATTTAAGAGTTTTATCCGAGGTGGTTTGATTTTTTTTATGGTTTGGTACCGTGTAACTGTTAATTCGATACCAGGTATTATTGGTTTAGATATAATTAATATACCTAAGAAGCGAAACATACAGAACAACATTTGCATCAACGATGAGTCAATATCGTAGACTACTTGTTACAAATATAATTTAACGATCCCGTAGCTCCGTTGGAAGGGGCCCTAAGGGGATTTCGGGCCGGAGTAGACATTTTTGTGACATATATGCTTGTTCTTGGTGAGTGCTTTCTGCCTCCCGCATTAGGATGCACGTGAGTGTGTAAGCGAATAAAAAAGTAAAAATTATAACAACTTACCGGGAGCTAAGAGGAGAAACACTTTGGTCATAGCTGGAACTCGCTGAGAGGGAGTCATTGGAAATCTTCCCGTTTTCCATCCCCAAAGGAACTTCACAGTGTCCTACTTCAGCTAAAGATAGAAAAGACAAATTTTATGAAACTATCAATATAAACAGCAACGCATATAACGCTAGCAAGGTAAGTATTCATTTTTGTTTTCATAATATGGTTCCATCGAATTGCCAATGATTGTTCCAAAAAATTCCGCTGTATGGTAACATTTCTATAAAGATTTTGAAATTCACTATGATTGTGTTTGTGTTATACGTTTATTATAACAAAACCTGTTGGAATGTACCTATTCGTATGGCGTTATATGCTCTGCCGGTAACTTAGAGTAACAAGGAATATGCATGTATTTTTTTATCGCTCTGTAATTTGGTCTTTTTACTGAAACAGGTAAAAAAAAAATTGAATACTCAAACTAATTAGTATAATAATATATTATCTTAAAGAATCTGAATTCTTAACAGTCTTCAAACATAATGGAAATATTTAACTTAGCAGTTTGAATTTGTACCTTAGAGGTTGACTTGACGTCACAATCTTATTCAACCATTAGTTACTAATGATTTTTTATCGGAGATTCCGTGTTAGATATTAAATTAATAATTATTTCTAAACTTTAAACAATTGATGGATATGGAATATGAAAAAAAATTCATAAAATATGTACATGCATATTCTCTATTGCTCCTATCTTATGGCAACATTTAGACATAAAGTTACTGGAGGAAAAAATAGATAACAAACATGCAGTAATCTCCCGTATAGATGCGCCAAAAGAAAGGCGTAAGCAAGACTACTTCTGCGAAAGAAAGTTATAATCACATAAGAGATACAAACACAAGAAGCAGAAGTAGAAATTGCACAAGAGATTTATAGCTTGTAACTTTTCAATAGACTGAATTAACATCACGAATATATTTAAATTTTCCGTTGATACCTTCCTCCACGCAATTTCGTACTTACTTATAATTTAAGTTCAAAAAGTAAATTTGTTAATTTAATTCAGGTTTTATCGCGATTTGAATACGAATAACGGTGCATTTTAGTAAGTACAATTGTTTGTGACACTATTTTTCATATTGTAAACAAACTACAGTCAGTGATGACTAAACACTTTCTTGTTTATAAAGAAATATTTTGATTTTTCAATGAAAAACAGTAGTTATAAGATGTAGAGTGCGTGCAATGTTATTCCTTAATTAGTGGATATGACATGGAGCACACGGAAAATACTTTATCAAGGGGTCGATATTACAAATTACGAAATATAAAAAATTTCATTTGAAAGGGCCAGTGTTTCATTACTTACAATTCAATGTACTTAATCTGTAAATGCAGTTAACGTATCGCGAGAGAAGTTTATTAAACTATCTACGTAACTATCAGCCTTTCGAATTCCACTGCTAGATGTAGATGCCCACTAATTGACGCCATTCTTATCCAAAAAAAATTAGATTTGATATTTATTACATTAAAATAAATTTTTTGAGTCTCATAGAAAGAAGTAAACGTGAGAAATAACAAGAAACCGTACAAATTTAATTTAGAATTTAGGTATTCTATACCGTATAAATTACTTAATAAATTTGGCTGCCATTGATGCAAGTTCGGAATTTTTAAGAAACTGTAACATATGTGCGATCCTGCGTTATACATTTTTATTTATGACTGTAACACGAGCACCAGGTCAATATGCCATGTCTTTAATGATTTCTCCTACACGTTGCCGGGGCTAGCTGGCAATATCCCAACATGGTGCAAATGTCAAAGACCTCCATTTGTAAAGCTTGCCGAACCAATGTAGTAATAAATTAATATAATATTCTGTCACTAAATAAAATAAACCAATGTATAAGAACAGCCAATATACATGCACGACATTACCTACTCGTCTTCTTATCTTAGATTATATAGATAGCTATCTTACAAAAAAAGATTTCTTCACGAGCTATACTTAGTTTAAACAGATTACAATATTTTAACGACCGTCAATGTACGACGTTGTTGCCTTTTCCTCCGAAAAAGGTAAACGAATTATATTATACTCTGGTAAATAATTACGCGTAAATCCACTTTATTACGGGGTATCGCCGAGCAGGTAACCGTTGGGTCGATGTATGTCGTTATGTACACGACAGGGGAGAGAGAAGTTCAGGAGATGAAAGTTTCGTTTATTTTTCTGTTTTTAATAAAATAATGTAATACACATCTGGGAAGTTAAATGAAAGATTCAAATTCGTTTTTGCAGATGGCATCGTTTAGCATTATATACGTTGATGTTTCGTTGGCTCCGCTTTCTAGCCTATAGCGTATCGAGAATCTCATAGTTGAAAATATTATTTATTCGCTGTATTTGCTCGTCGAGAACGTTTGGTGCCATCGTTTAAATGATTGAATCCTGCTCTTTGATGATTGTTTACTATTTCATATGCAAGTACAAATTTTGCCGATTTGTATAACGAAGACCGATATCGTTATTTCCATTTTATTATTCGTAAGAATTAGGTTACAAGATCACTAATAACTATGATATGATTTATATAATCTTATGGAAGTAATACCTGTGTATTGTGTAAACTAGCTTCGTATCGTCCAATGGTTAATATAGCAGTAGATTGACAATAGGAACAAAAATTATTGCATCACTGCTAAAATAACAGACACAGCCGGACGAGTGGTCAAATTAAATTAAAATGAATTGAATATATATTTTAT
This sequence comes from Megathymus violae, assembly GCA_003671415.1. Classification (NCBI taxonomy): domain Eukaryota; kingdom Metazoa; phylum Arthropoda; class Insecta; order Lepidoptera; family Hesperiidae; genus Megathymus; species Megathymus violae. Next base: position 1,648,874 of record PDGT01000004.1, on the reverse strand, counting down.
AAACAATTTAGTAACTAATTTATAGTCATTGTCATCTAGAGGGTAGTTCTATTTATATATTTTATATCAACCTATTCTCTTCTAATCCGATGACAGTTTCCACGTACTAATTAGTACGCGTCAAGCCAAACCGTTTATTAAACAGATACAATAACGCTTGTTTTTCTTAAAAGACAAACGGCGCCGGATCATAGCAAGGTGACTTTATTACGACATGGTAGTATCGCACGCTAACAATTTTAATATGCTAATTTAATTTGTTTCAAGCGAACGTCGAACAAAATTAAATTATAATATTTTTTTTAATTAATTAATTTCCTTTATACCGCACCGGTCGAGGTCCTGGTCGAAAAACGGGGGTTCAAATCCCGCACACCCCTATAATTTCAAAATGTATGTGAGTATTAGAAATTAATTATTCTGCATATATGAGTTCCCCGTAATGTTCTCGAAGAAATGAAGTATGCCAGTAAGTATTTATCTTGTGTGGCGGACTACCCTTAATTCTCCTATTTGTATCCTTTCATAAGGAAAGAGATTAAGGATAGTTGTGGTAGTTTTTATCTAAAATACAGTACGATATCAGAGGATATATGGTATATCCGAGCAGTGGGATGATTATGAGTTATGAGTTTTAAGTTAGGAAAATAAAGTAAATACGAGTAGAAAGACTGCAAATGTTCTTCTAAAATTGAAAACAAATAAATATTAAAATAATATCTTCAAGTGGTCCGAAATATTCTGAGGCACTACGGGCCCAGTAACAATCAATAACAAACATTGATTTTATTTCAAAAGCACGTAGTTAGTAATATATGTATATCCGAATACGAATTATTTGGTCAGTTGTGATAATGTTTTATATATCCTTTTTATTATTCAAATAATTACGTACTATTTAATTGTTATTGTGATTCATATTTATTCATATAGCTGGGCATTCTTGAGGTATTTAGATGGTCCACACGCTCCAAGATTTGATCAATACTATTTAAGGTACTTAAGTACAGCTAACACGTAACCTTTTCTTTATTTTCTCAAATTTATATATATATATATATCAATCTGATACACAAGTTATCAACAATACAAGTCAACTTTTTTGTTTAATAAAATGGCGTTCATTTCATTCGATATTCAATGTTTTTAATGTTCACAGCCGCCAAACGAGCAGACGACCCAGATGATGGTTAGTGGTAACCTTCGCCCATGGACAACATTAACAGTAAAGGTGTCACTGTTGGGTTATTGGCCGGGAAATAAGAAGAAAAAAAGAAACAAAGTACTGGCAATACTACTACAATATCGTATTGAAACTAAAAAAACCTTCATTGCACACGGTCACGAAGCCGTTTTCGTAACTAAATTCACTACACGTAAGAAACGAACGGGTCGCAAAATTCTATAGTAAACAAGAGTCGAAATCAGCCATAACTCAGATTTCTTAAAAGAAACCTGTAAGGAACGCCAGTTATCTTTGTACAAACAACATGTTTGTTTGTTAATTCAAATGAAATTAAAATAGTCAAATATTTAGTTTTTACAATTAAACTAAAATAACAAAGCAATAAAGAAAATGAGAAACAAAATGAGCTTGGTGTTACTTGGTGATATTTTTTTTATGTTATTAGAGGGGAAAACGAGCCAAATTAGAACACACCACTGCTTTATTCATTTTCCGTAGTTCTTCTACAAATATAAAAGGGAGATACAAAGAAAAACTTTTTATAGTAACTGTGTAACAGCGTCACGAGTTGATTACAAAAAATAATGCTTAATTGGGAGTGGTACGAATTAACTAATGTCTCTTCAATTAGCCTTAGATATAGCATAAACATCATTTTATTTTTAATTCAACTTGTATTTAAGTAATATTTTCGGTATTCAACTTAAACGTGATAGATATTTATATTTATATAGTTAATTAAAATTTTATGTTTTACTTTACATTCAATGTATTTTGAATAATGGTTTTCATACTTAGCTTAATTCATTAACAGCTAATCGGAAACTTTAAGTGGAGTCAAATAGAATAATCGCGAGGAAATCTAGGGGAGAATTAACTCTAATTTGCAGGCGGCCCCAAGGCAGGCTAAAACTTGCTACCTCATTACATTAATTGCCCGTCGCAAAGGAGAATAACTATTAAAAATTCATTGTTTTCAGTCTTCCACCGAGTTCGCTTGGAGAGCATTATTAATATTTAACTCTGCTGAGACGCTGAGCCTAATGTTCCAATTTGAAATTCTTACAAAACTTAATATTTTATCGGAGTGGACCCCTAAGGTTCCGATGCTTACTAATAGCATTCTTAATTTATTGGTATTTCGCAGTTATTTGCTTTAGGAGGCGGTGCAACCACAGGTTATAATTCGGACGGTACCACAGTACCCGCAATGGAGAAGGTGTATACGGAAATAGTAAACGAGTATGATTTCGGCTGGGTTACTGGGTAGAAAGCTAGAGTTTGCACGCTCAGTGGTTCATAAATTTTTCGTTTGTACCGCATCGGAACCGCAGTAGCTACAACGATCTGACAAGCCATGGACGTGTTGCGATCCCAAATAAATGTTAAACGGATTTCCTATTGAATATTACAACCGTCTAGCCAATATACTTTTAGGTGAATAGAATATCTTTAGACGACATTAATAGATAACTATCTAAAGTTGCAAAAGTCTAATTCATTAGTATGGGAATTGGATATGATTGTGACGGTCATGATAATGATATTCAAAAAGTGTTACGTAATTTCTTCATTATTATTGAAATTATAAAAAATACAATATGAAATAAATAATTACAGTAAACATAAAACTTGTTTACAGTAACAATAAATGCTGATTTTTCTAAGCTGATTTTTACACAATCAAGTAACAAAACTTTGAATGAAGACGACGATCAAAATCACATAATAAAATTACAACAAAAGTAAAAGTCTTTTTTAATTACTTGCATTGCAATGCAACAAAGAGTTGCTTAATATGCTACTAGAAAACATAAGCGTACATTATACGGAAGAAAATACGAAATGAAGGATAAAACAGACAAACTAGTCCCATTGTTATTCCAGTTAAAACTAGAAGTATAAACGTTGGTTCTCCATAAATAATTCATCGTGTAATTAGAGAACTTAATAATGTTTCCCTCTTTAACGGGTGAGTTTAATGAAACTGTTTGTAATAGCAATTTGTCAAATTAATGAGTGTACTTTCAATTTTTCCTTACACTAATTTATACCATCCATTCGGTTTTGATCTAATAGTTTTTAATAACATTTCTGAAGAATTTTGTGAGTTTATCTACAAAATTTAATTAGAGTAAATTACGAGACAAGTTTCAAAATGCTGACATGAAAATGCTTAGGCCTTACAGGGTATCAAATTGTTTTACTGGTTCATTCCTTTCCGTTTGGTAACTCGTTTAATGAATTTAATTTAACCTTTTACAATTTACTAACTTCAATAATTATATAAAAACATTATTTTTGATTACACTGATTATATTTGATATTATATTTGATTTGTGTTAATAAATGTGGGGTGTTTTCGTAAAAGACATAGCATACCGAAGACTATTTGTGTGTGTATTTATTTGTTACATTAGAGATAAGAGATAACTCTTCCGGATAACCTGAAAATTTCTCAGCTGTTTACAGAGATATGAGTGAAACTTTAATTTTCTCATTCTTTCAATTACAATATCCCTTTAATAAATAAAACGATTTTGATGTTAAATGCAGCGGGCAAAAAATTAAATTAAATTAAATGTTCATTTAATGTTATGTTAAAATGTCCATAAATTCGTAAATGTCTTTTCTTTTAATTTAATACTTGATATACCAATCTACAGGTTTATTATCCGTTATTCAATATTTTTTGAGGTAGCTAATGACGAGCTTTGTGTTGTACAAAAATGTTTTTTTCTAAAATTTACAAATTCGATGTCTATATACATATATACACTAATACTTGAAGAGACCATATTCCTTTCTAGTTATCAACCAGCCTTCTTAATTATTTTGTTTTTTAGCTATTGACAAGATTCAGTGTTGTGAATAAAAAAAATGCAACTTCATTTTTGAAAAACCTTTTGTAACTCTTTTCTCATTAGTTTTTTTAACCAAATTTCTTTATTTTGTGTTATTCAATTTATAAAACCAATTTTCATTATCTTTTTTTTTAGTAATAAAAAGGTTTAAAATAACATTTTAAAACGATGATGGTCCAAATTTGACCCCTAGGAGAACACTAGTATAATTATTCTGTCTCGTTTTGCAAGAATAATATATTAATATATATGTTGGACCAAACGCAATTTTACATTTTATTATTTCTTATTAGGTCCAGAACCATAAACACGGTGTCGCCCCAGATTTTGAAATTCTCTCTTGGGTATTAGAGAAGTCATTTTTTTTATAAACGTCGCTAATGGCTTTTAATGGAGTGTTCGTTCCACTTATCTATCGTAATGTACTGTTATAATAACTAGTTATAATATTGTCTGCAATAAAATTGTATGAGATAAGCAACTTGTGCTTTTATATTTGTTCCAGTTTATTATAGCAGAGAATAAGTAACGAGTTCTGAAGTATATATATATGCTTGCGTATGACACATGACTTTTGACTATGTATAATACACCGACTATCTAAAAAAGTTAGCTGCCATTTTTAAAGTTTAACACCGAATTACAAGTAATTGAAATATATTCGGTAAACTTAACAATAGGTATTTGTATAAAAATTAGATAATGACATTTTACCATGATAAAATTAATTTTGACTGTTAAAGTTGAATATGTACATTTGTAATTTTGTATTGGGAGACAGAACAATACAGAAGTACCTTTCTTTAGGAATATTTTTTTGTGATTATTTCAGTGACAATCGTCAGTTAAGTACTCATATAATTCTAGTTTTGAATCTATTTCAAGTTCCAAAACTGTTCCTAACTTAAACGAATTCCATTTGACAATCGAACCGCGGGTTCAACTTTCGAATTAATGGCACAGCTCCACTGCTAAACTTCTTTAATTTGCTCAATAAATCGGTAGAGCATAATGCTAAAGTGAAATAATTATATAAATTTAATGGCATTTGAATCAGTTTGACGCTTTAAAAGTTTACAAAGCGAGCACGCACGAAAGCAGTTCGTTACCGAGTGTTTGAGTTGGGCACAATGAGCAATTAGGAGTGTTCCAACGTGAGTACTAAACTTCTTTTGCTCGCAATTTGTTCCATGATTACATAATACCTTTATGAGACGAAAATAAGTATTGTAGTTATTTTTTTATACATAATGTAACAAACGAAACGGAACATAATTAAATGAAACAAAATACAATAGATGTTTTCACTCACTTATATGAAAGAAAAAATTAGGGATTATTTATTAAAATATACTTATTAATAAAAATAAAAGTTCACATATTCATTTTTCTATGTTGTTGATCATTTGGATATGCCTACTTACAACATAGCCTAAGAGCGATCTGGAAAATAATAATAATAATATTATTACTAAATGTAATTATGCCGAGAATCGAACCCGGAACCCATTCATTTGTATTGCTATATCAGTCATATTGTATTGTATGTACTTTATGTATTGGTATCTGATAATCTGAAATATCTTCAAAATAATTTTTGCTCAAAAAATCTAAAATAAATATCTGTGGTATTCAGATATTTTTAAATCGGGAGCCCAAGAATTCTCTTTGTAGAATTTGGCTATGAATTTTTTCCTTCCTCGCAAAACTGCCGCCAAAAACCTTTTTAAGCGCCTTTAAGATGGTATTTCATATCAAGGCTCTAGAGTGGGCTGTATTCTGTTTTTTTAAAAGATATCTATTTCATTAAATCTCATAGTAAATAAGCGTGAAGGAATGTAGAACGTAGTATCAGTAACAAAGTTGTATTTGTAATAGTAATTTTAAATCATTTCCTTCTTGGAACGATAATTTTTTAAAGCATTAATTTGTATCAGGGGATTCAAACATAAATTAGTAATAATTTACTTTGAAACAAAATAAACCATGTATTTAATAGTCTTTGTTAGTTGTTGTACCATAATGAATGATGCACAAATGTAAAAAATTCTGTAAATATTTTCATTGACTGGAAAAGTATATACACATATCAAAGCTATTAGAAGACTATGTAATTTTGTAATTCTTTGGTATATATCATAATGCAACACGTGTATGTTTCGAAATTTTCATCATCAGGATAAGTTGATTTTACTATGGGCCCGAGTACTTAGTTATTGCTAGCGACTAGATATAATGTTATATTATTATGGTGATTACCAATAATTCTAAATAACGGAAAATTACATTAATGTCAATAAGGCAGTGTATTAAAATGTTTTTATTAGGTTTTATTATTTATATATATTAATAAAATAAGCGTATAAGCTCCCTCTGAAATTGTTCGAACAAATGTTACAATCTCAATATTTTAATATGAATTCAAAGAATCGCTTCGCTTTACACCGTTTTCAGAAACAATTCTCGAAAAATTCATTTAAGAAGTGAAGGTATTTGAAAGAGAAGTCTGGAAATAGACGCTAAAGATAAATAGGAGCCGTGTAATAATAAATACTGTTTAGCATTGTTCCTGAGTTGGGGCTGGAGATTACTAGCAGTTGCCTGTAAACTCAGAATCTCTCGCGGTTGGGTTTACTGGGTGGAACAACTCGCTCGCCGCGCTGTAAGCCGAGATACACATCTGCGAGAATTTGTAATTCACTTGTATTATGAAAATTGTTTATGCACCTTTTAACTAAGTTAGAGTACTTTTGTTTACTGTAGGTATATATATTTGTAAGTTTATGGAATGAATATTTAATGTACTGAATTTACTCTAAAATTATTCTCTATACATAATACGTATTGAAAATAAATTATTACTTGCTTTTGTGAAGATGATCTACATAATATTCGGAGGTATATGAAGTCTAGTACTAGGTACTTCATTTATGTACCTGTCCTACTATTAGTATTACTAGTCCTATGGCAATACTCGGACAGCATGATGGACGAAGGCTTTACGCGAAGTGAGTCGATATCAGAAGAAACCTGACCCTGATTGTGGAATGTATCTAGGATATGATAATTTTTAATTGCAAATTATTTACAAATACACTCGTGGACAAAATTAGAGGAACGCAAAAAAAAGGTTTAATATCTCGTGTTATAATTATCGTGCGTACTGGCCACATACATTAATATACTCTATGAAAATAAAAA
>PDGT01000004.1:1546832-1641569 GCA_003671415.1 Megathymus violae | reverse complement strand
GGAGGGTCAGTTATGGTATGGGGAGGTATTTGTATGGGGGCACGTACGGAACTGCAAGTCATTGAAAATGGATCATTAACAGCAGTACGATATGTAACTGAGATTTTGGAACAAGTAGTAGTGCCATTTGCCCCTTTCATAGGAGACGGATTTGTTTTTATGCATGATAATGCACGACCCCATACTGCGGCCGTGGTTGTTGAATACCTTCGAGACCTTGAAATCAACACTATGGGGTGGCCAGCGCGCTCACCGGACTTAAACCCCATAGAGCGTGTCTGGGACAAGCTTGGAAAACAAATAAAGAAAAGAATTCCTGTCCCCGCTAATTTGAGAGATCTCAAAACGCGTTACAAGAAGAATGGACCGCCATCCCTCAATATTTGATTGATAACTTGATTAGAAGTATGCCAAGAAGACTGGAAGCAGTTCGAAGAGCTAGAGGGGGCAACACTAAGTACTGATTACAGCCCACATTATAGCCTTTTTAAGCATTTATGAATAAAAAAAAATTTAATGTTAAGTATAAAAATGTTTCTTTCCTGTAAAATTTTCTTTTTTTCTGAATTTCGTGAATTTTTATCCTTTAACTATGTTTTTTCGACTTTCGCATTTTTAAAATAACGAAAAATAAGCAAAATACAAATTACTATACTTAATTGTCACAAATTTCCATATTTTGTTTTACACGCACTTTTTTTTGCGTTTCTCTAATTTTGTCCATGAGTTTATTTACAGATCCATAGATATAGTAGTAAACGTAACATAATTACGGTTATGTTTTAATGGTCACTTAGACACGCTACTTATTGCCAATGCTAGTCAAGTCATGTTTACAATTAATCACCATCCACATTCAGTATCAATTACAGACCATATGATCGCAAGTCACAGAGTATATAAAACGTATCTGTCGATACATAATGTTGTAATATATTTCAATGCTAGAACTTTTCTAATTAGCAACACATTATAGTATGAGAAAACATCTTGAGATTTAATTGCTGCGCTTGTGAACACTAAATGTGGTCGGTAACGACGTCTCGCCAGTTTCAGACATTAGGCAAAAATTAATGATGTGGCACGGAGCGACTGACAGACATGTAGGTAGAGGTTCATTACACCGCCTTGCCTAATAAGTTTACTGTTTATAGACTAGCGATAAAGAGTGTAATTGGGTTTGCAACAATAATGGACAATTTTAAGGGGTAAACATAAAAATAAACTGACAGTGTTCCTACCTGTAGTAAAATTTTGTAATACATAATTACAAATAGTCGAACAGAATGTTAAAAACAGTTTTTAACCGATTTGGCAATTTGAATTTTTGTTACAGAGGATATATTTCCCGTTTGGATTCACTTAAATTTGAAGAAAAAATACCACCCATTCCGCCGAAAAATAGGAGGTGAAACTTTCAAATTGAAGTCAGTTTTTTTGTTAAAATATTTTCTTGTTATAAAATAAATAAATAAATGGGTTATATAACGCAATTTAATGTTTCAGAATGTTTTAGTTTACTCAAGTTACTCAATATGTTTTGAGATATAGAAAAGTTGTTCACCATACTATGGTACTACGATGTACTACTACTACGTATATGTTTTCAAAATAATTTTATTTACATTATATAGAAAGTTCCTTACCACCTAAAACATTTTTGCTAGCTTGACCCGACAGGATAGAAAAAAAATGCTACTTCGTAGGTTGCTACAGCTTCTTTGTCGAAAAATAAATTATGGTACTTTTTCTTTCACAATTGGGAACAAAACCATATCAGAGTGAGCCAAGTCATGGCTGTAGTGTGGATAAGAGTTTTGAGTTTTAACACCAGATTTCTCAAATAATGGCTTTCCCTATGGGATGTATGTAACGAGGCATTATCGTGATGCCGCATGGTTACCATGAAGACAGGACTTTGGTTTTCTCTCCCACATGGTCAAAAAGGTTTGCGGATCACTATTGTAGTAACCGGGATTCCGAGTTAACTGAACTACAATTTTTCAGCATCGATGTCGACAAAAATTCGCACAGGTGCATTCCATTTTTAAATTTCGAGCATCTCAAAATTTAATGAGCGAATCTACGTAAAATCACTATTTGTATTTCCTGTAGAATGATGAGTGTTGGGAATAATAATGATGTATAATAAAATTAACTAGAATAGGATTTTCGAGAATTTATTTTATCTTGAATTAAGTAACTATAAAAAGAACTCCTCTCATCGGTTTTCGGATATGGGATTCTTTAAGAAGTTAATTCTTTGCGTGTAACTCGTGGTACGGCTGATGTCATGAATATCAAAAGGTAGCCGTGATAAATTTTTACGGGTACGGTTACGGATATAAATGCGTATACGTTAAAACTGACTAATTAATTAATTAATGCTTACTTGTTACTTAGTCATATATTACATTCGGTTTCAAATGTAAAACTTTATACTAATATTTAACTTTAATCTAAATATTTCTAGGTGAGGATATGAGTACTAACTTATACTCGAAATGAACTTTACAGTTTTAATTAACTAATGGCAATTTAATATCAAAATGACTACAGTACTGAATTAAGTTAGCGAACCAGAGTATTGATGCATGTAATTTGCGAGCACTTTGATACCTAATCGAATTTACCCATCAATTTCAAGTTTTAGACGAATTTCATTGCCAAGATATTATAGCAAAGTGAAAAGTACTGACAATCATACATGTAGTTTAGTTTACTTGATGAATAAACATTTTATTCATCTAACACTTAACAGATATACTTTTTAGAAGCCATTTTAATCAATATTCATTTCATCCAAGTCAACTTTTCTCGATTGTAGCGCATTTTGTTGAACAACAGATTAGAATAGGATTACATTCCCGATAGTATTCATGCACGATGTTGACTTTTACATGTCTGGTTAACTATAGATGTTTATGACATGTTTTTGTTGGAAAGCCAAAAAGAAACTATTTTATTTACCACTTCTTTTTTGGCCGTCGAATCCTCGATGACCTGGTGCTTCGAAAGTGCTTAAGTGGCATGAGCACTTACCATAGCTCAGCATGTGAGCTCGTTTGCCTACTTTTATTATAAAAAAGAGTAATCAATTGATTGTGACGCGTACAATGTAATATCCTTGTAAGAAAGAAGAGGAAAGATTTGTGAATAATATATTTGTTTAGAAGTCAATAGAGTAAAACGAAGACAAAAAATAATATAATTTGAATCAAAAATTTAATTACATATAGTAATTATAGAAAAATAGGAAAATAGGTATTTTATACTTTTAAAGTTTTAAAATGTTAAAATGTCATGTTACGAAAAGAGTGATGGGTATGCATGTGGATGGATATGTGAGTAGAGGCAGACCGAAGAAAAGATGGATCGACTGTGTGAAAGAGGATATGAATAAGAAAGGTGTGAATGTGGAGTTGACGTCTGACAGAGAAGAATGGAAGAAGAAAACATGTTGTGCCGACCCCACGTAATGTGGGATAGAGGGCAGGAGAAAGAAGATACTTTTAAATTTTTAAAATTAACAAACAGAATTAAAAAAGCGATTCCAAGAAGTCGTATTTTATTATAATAATAGTTTTAAAAATGATATTACAATTTATTTGCAATTGCTTGAAACTTCTGTTTGAGTTATGTTTATGCCGGCTGCAGTGATCTGGTGTCAGTAAGATTTGTAAACTTACATATTTAAATTTTAGTCCGCTGGGTTATTTTCTGTATCAAGTACATATTATGCAAAACACACACCGCATACAGGTCTGCGGTCTGTACACATTTTAAAGCACCTAAAAGTTGTGAGTCCTTTTGTCGTGTGATTTGGCCACCTTCGCTAAACGAACACCAACTTCGAGTAATTTATTGCCTAAGCGTCGCATTACTTGAGGAAGGAACTTTTGAAGGGGAATAGCAACTACCCTTCCTACGAATGTAATTGTTTTGTTTACGGTCCCCTCCGCATTGTTTGAGTTCACGATGGAATTAAACTTAACTGTAATTGTTAATGGCAACATTTGATGCCGGCGGGCTAATATCCTTTGCACGATTCTAATGTAATCTAGTGCGTACATGTTATTCGGATCAAGTTGTGTGAATCCTTGTTTTGGATCATGTATATATGATCAATATAAAGGGTTTGGTTATGTTTTAAATTATCAGGTTTATAATTAGGTTTTGTTTCAAACTGAAGTTGAATATGAGATAAGTGTAAAGTAGCTTAAAATTGCAGTATATCTATCATAAAATTACAATCAATGATATTCATAGGTATGGTAGCGTTGCCGAAACAGACAGAAGTAACCGGTTGAGTTGGCAGTGAGCAAGTCATGGGGTCAGATAATTTGAAGGACAAATAACCAGTAAACAAGAAATATTTTTTAGTGATATATGCAATCACTCCTTAGTAAAATGTATACAGGAATAATTGAATTAGGTTGTCAACTTTCCATTTCCTAACGAGCTGTTCGAAATAAATAGTGGGTAGAGTAAAAGTGACGTAGTGGACTAAAACAACGTGAGAAGAAAATTTTACAATGAACCACTTTATTGCCATTAATAATAAACGTTATTAGTAAAATACGGGACACCACGTTAAATGCTATAAAAAGGCAGTAGCAATCGAGATTTGCAAATAAAATGAGAAGTTATCGTAAATCAGGGCGATAGAGAAGTTCGGGCGCAGCATAATTTTCTCAAATGATTAAAAAACATTTTTCGGTGAGCAACTTTGTCGTTATTGTCAGTGGTCGCTGCGAATAAAAAAGGACTTTGACATTTAATAATCATTGAGCCCACATGGCAGTTACCATGTCTGTTGAAAATAATGTTTTGAGTGTGTTTCCGCAAAATTGATAGTGATGTCTAATAGATGTTTATTTTGGATCTAGGTTCTTTATGAGGTTTTAAATGTGTGTGTTTGTTAAATCAAGGAATCCTTGCGCGTCAGTTTGTTTCGAGTTTGAAAATAAAAGCTCTTATTTTATTTCATAATAATAAAGTCATGCCCTGTCCTGTACATACTAAATTGGTGGAGTGGTTCCAATAATCGCTTAAACGGTATAACTTATATATGTAGGTATATATTATGTATTTGAGAATAATTTATCCTAGAATTATAGTGTACATCGCTGAAGTCAGCCAGCAGGTTCACGTCTTCTTACATTTGCTGAGAAGACTTCAAAATATCTTGGCCTTCAATTCTGAAATTTCAATAGCTCACACATGACTCCAACTTATAATAGACTATGGCGATGCCTGTTTTACAAAAATTGTCTGTTCGATTTATCTTCGGAATCAAAAAGTACGATCGAATATCTTAATTTCGCAAGTGGCTCCAAATTCGACTCCGCAGAAAGGCTCGATTCATGTGTCTTCTTTTTAAGATCGTGCATAGCCGTTCTTCTACTAGGTACCTTCGCAATCGATTACCTTTGTTCATCCTCCAAGTTTATCATGCAAGTCACATCTGAAAACTCTTTTTAAGTTTCCTCCACATAAGTCCAGCTTTTATACCCATTCCTTTTTAGTTAGGTGGCTAGAACATGGAACTCACTACCTATAAGAAGTTCTGGAATATTTTCGGTATTTAAAAAACCAGTCCCGATTACTACTTAGTTAATGCTCGATGACAATGATCTATCTATACTACCATATCAATCTGAAGTGTCTGTCTGCCTGTAAATTCCATTTATTTTGTCAAATTTTATGATAAATATTAGTTTTATGAGTCACTAACATCAATTTAACCATTTTGAAAATTTTTGTCCGTCTGTTATAAGTTAAAACTGGCTTGACCGATCTTAATTAAAATTGGTACGTAGTAAGAAAATGTTATCGAGCAGATGATAGGCTATATATAATATCAGTAAACGTAATGATCTTTTATCAAGGCAAAGAAACATAAATTTTTTAATAATCATGCATATATTATTAATAGTCCAGCCCGAACGAAGTCGGACGGGGCCGCTAATTATACCTATATATAGTGTTGTATATCTGCTGGAGTTTAGAATTAGCATAAATAATTCTTCCCAATTATGTCAAACGCTAGCTGAATTTCATTACGTCACCAGCGACAGTAGTACTAATTATGTCTTATTACTAACAATGTCTAGTTACTGGACTAGAAATTTGAGGTCAAGAGTTCTGGTAATCGTACTGTCAAACTTTTAATAACATTGGTAAAGTAATCATGCTAAGCTCGAACATAATTTGAATCCCTTTGTTAAAAGCATCAGGCGAGTTGATTTCATTGAAAAGTTCCAATAAAGTTGTTCTTTCAGCCGGACAGTATTGCCCTCCAGTCATGTGTGTCGCTGCCATCGAAAGTGGAGTTTGGTGCAATGGGCTGTCAGTAACGATATTTTAATTGAATTGGAGTTTATTAATTTATTACCTAAATAACTTTCCCCGTGCAGCGACCACTATAAGTTATTCTGCTCCATTAATTTTAGGTTCGCTCCCCTGAGCTTTCAGTTTGTTACAGTCACATTATTTATTTATATTACTATCGATCGCACTGAGAACGCTTTAAGATTTATTCAGCGTGTGAAGGATAGTTTAGTAATGCCGGTCGTTATAAAGAGGCATGAATTTAAGATGGTCATAAAAAAATCTAAAAATATAGGTAGATGCTGTTACTGTAACAAAGACAATTCATAAAATAATAAATATTTATGTATACTCTGTGATAAATAAAAAAAATCTGTATATCAGCTCCGACGCAGGACTAGAGTTAACTGCTTAAGTACAAATGACTTTGAGTATTATGTACACGTATACGTACATAGTATACAGCGTACTTACGGGCTGTATACACATATGTACTTGCGTTTAACGTAAAAGGTGTGCAGAAAGACGTAAAAGATTTTAGGTAACGCTCGATAAAATTTCACTATTCATAAATTGTCCATGCCATATGCCTTATATATAAATCTATTCTTAAAGTATATATTACAATAGTTAATTTTTACAAAGGAATTTACAAATAACGACATAGTCTACCTAATTGTAGTTGGCCGCTGGATTGCATCCGCTAGATTATCACCAACATCTAACAGATCCATGTGGGCATTTGCTTGTAAAAGTAATAACAAACCACACCGCCACACGACAAAAGAAACCGCTAAGTAACAACGATATAAAGTTTAGTACGAGGTCTTGTGGTGTGTCGGTGACTAAAATAGTTAACACTGATCACAGACTTCCTATTGCCTAACCATCATCTATCAGTATGAAGGTGTATGCTAATGTCTGTTAACTAAGTTTGATGGGCTGTAGCCTAACACTAATTGTATAAAATTAGTTATAAATATAATATACATGTCGGATATGGTCATTAGTATAGACGTGAAACGAAACCCGGCAACCGATATCCGAGTGATGGCAGCACTGCCGCGATGACGTCGATACTCGGCTAACATCGTGCTACAACAGAGCCTAGCTAGTGGAGTGACGCCGGATGAAGCCTCAGTTTACATTCTGCGGCCGAAGCACAGAGTACATTTTTATATACTGAAATAGAGACCAATCTTCGCCGCTTAAACGGGAATAGCTTCAGTGGCTCCATCTGTATTTTCTCCACTAAACGACTACATTCTATTGATGACGCCCACAGTTAGGTTTCACAATTTTAATTTTTGTAACAAATAAGTACTTAACACCAAATTTGTCGAATAATAAATATTAAGTAGATTTAATTTAATATTTTAATAGTGTTAAGTACTTAGATGTTGTGATAATGGAGTCGGAGGTTACGAAATAAAATTTTGTATTACTTTTTCCTGTAATGTTTAATATAATAATATTTAGAATATAGTGGCAAAGGATCATTGGCGTAATTTACATTTATTTTTCCGCTAATTATTTTTTGTATACTTTTACATCACTATTAAAGCATTCGGGAATACAGCATTGGTTCTTGGTAGACATATCTGTTGTTTTCAGAGAAACACCACAGGAGTACAACACCGCAAATGAAATATTGATTATTGGAGTCCTATCTCAAAAACTATAACTAAAACACACTAAATACAGAGTCCTGTCTCAAATCACATAAACAGCAACAAGTTTAATATGTGTATCAACTTTAAAATTTTGAATACAAATTTTCCCTTGTCACTTTGGACTAGTCTTGTCAATGTCATTATGCTTGCCATCTAGCTTTCTCGATTACCTACAGTATTTATATTCCAAATTAGGAGAATTCAAAAAAATACCTATTTAAAATAGTATTCACATTATGCTTTTGATTATTCTAAAATGCATAAAAAGTCAAAATTTACATTAATATTAAAATTTTACTTATTATTGCTTGTTATTGCGTAGATTTTGGTAAAAATCTTTATTAATGGTAACACTATAAAGTTATTATAACCCGTCTTAGTCAAAAAGTATATTAATTTAATACAATTTTTCAATCTTACTTGTTCTATAAAAATATGTCGTATAATCAACCCACTAGCGAACTCTGTTTTTTTTCCTGAACATCCTGTAAATATTATACAGACAATTTCAAAAGCCACATATCAAATTGACTGTAGCATACATTGCGCATACCTTCGTCTCTTGTCGGTTTTTTATAGTCGTATTTCCAAGATTTTAGTACTAAGATTGTACCGCCTGGGTCGAAGAGATCGGTTCCTCCGCATAAGGAACTGTTATTTGTATCGTTTGCTCGGTGTGAAATGTTTGTTAACAATTAATTAAAAGTATTAAACGATTATACGCCCACGCTATGTTCGACAATGCTGCTGACAAAACTACTGGCATTGCCGACATACATAATATTTATCGTGGCATCCTCTTACACACTACTAGCGTCCCTCTTCCCTAAGGGGGGTCGCCTCAGATGAAGGCTTAGAGGCCGTAAGGCCAAAGCCAACCTCGGATGGTATTTAGTGGGTAGGCCCCTAGGTATTTCGGGAGTCCCACATAACCAGCTCAGCCGGCTGCGCTGGTATGCTATGAGCATTCACCACCCCCCTCCCGCGCTTTTCGGACGGGTAGCCCTTTCTCCTTTGTCTGGGCGCAAAAGAAAACATACTGCGTACCTATCCCTGAATCACGCTACTATAGCATCTGAAATAACATACATATACGCAAGATCCGATATTAATTGCAGCACGGTCGTTCCCTAAACATGATTCCAACCTGCTGAAAATTTCCTCTAAGCAAGAAAAGTTTATGTGATTCTGGGCAAATTTAAATCACAACTATATTCGCATAACATAATATACCACAATTTTATAAAATAATTAGTTTTACTCATTCTGTTCGTACGAAATTAATATACGACAAGACCGAAACAAGGTGTACAATGTACATTCACCGACAATTATACAACTTATACGAAAATGACATGGGGTCATGCATGTACTGTGCAACTGGAATAAAAATAGGATTATACGTGCGTTAGAGGGAGCGCGAAAGCTCACCTCTTGTGGGTACAATTTGTCACTGTCTCCGCCAATTTCCTCTTGTAACTACGTTTTTCTTTGCGTCGTGTAAATTTAATTTTAGGTCTTTGTTGAACTAGTTTGAGCGGTAGTAGTAGTATTCTGTAACTTTTTCTTATTTTAATCTCTGCCGTATGTTTTTTTAATGACACTATTCAGATGTTGGCAGTTCACTGTGGAGTCATTTATAATATTTTTTATTGATTTTGGGATTGTTTTTATTGACCTAAGTTTCTTGTTTTTAGTCTGTATTTCGAGTTCTTCAACAATTCTTATCTACTTCCCTTCCACCTTTCATATTCGTAATATCTATGAATTATTACTGTAATTAGTTATGTGTAAATGAGAAGTTATATCTCTATTATTATTTTAATAAATTGACTGTAACTTTAAAGTAAAAAAAGATTAAGATCTAGAAACAACCAGAGCGGGAAAATGTGTATCGTAATGTCAAGTAAATTAAAATTCCATTTCAATCAAGAATTCCTTAACAAAACGTATTTCTGTGGGTCCAATTCGATCGTTTTACTGGTTACCTAGTCAACCGTTATCAAGTTAGGGACTTATAAGAATGTGGGTCCGTCGTGCGTGCGTGAGAAATTGCCAGAAGTTTATTTCACGCCACTTGCCCACGCTGTCCGCCGATGTCCTTTTCAAAAAATAATATTTTTTTATGTAAACAATTTTCTCCAAAAGTAACATGCCATTCAATCTAAATATTAAAGAATAAAGGTTATATTATCAGGGGTTACCTATGCTCTCCTTCACAAGACATTCGTTTTTTTTTCGTTGCAATTCGTTTGTTTTTAGTATGTCAACAATGAAATTTTTTAACGGAATATACTGAAAATTGGGCCTGTTTTATTATCCAATAACAATTTAAAAAAATATTTATTGATATATTTCAGATACGGTCTATTCTAATTCAATTTACACTGCAGCAGCATGGTAGTGCACTCCAGGTTTTCCTAATTTCGAAGAATACACTCGCTTTACAGTTGGCCGCTTATGACTAAAAGTAATATTATATTCATTGACCCGGGACTTACAAACGAGAATGCAGTTCAATGTATATTAAACGACAACCGCATGCCATAATTAGAAAATTTAGGACCACAGTGTTATTCGAAGTTTGTTACAGATTTATTGCTACCCCTAACGGCTGATATGCAAAACTTCCTTTGTTACTTTCACCAGCCACCACTTAAACGGATTTTAATTAAAATAGTTTATGTTCTTGCTGTTATGTTTTGCTATGTTACTAATGTGTTTAGTTATGTAGCTCGAAACCATTAGCTGCCTATTGCAGAAAGCGAAACTCTTTTTTTTTTTGTATTTGACGAGACGTTCGTTCTTCCACGCACCTGCACTGCGGTGATTAGTAATCAGCGTGAATGTCGAGAATTTTTATGCTTTTCGAAGTCGATCAAGAGGAAGTTGATAACATTTAACATTTATGCGTGATAAACATATCTATTGGGTTAATTTGAATTTTTTTTTTGTGAAACCGACATAAATATTTTCGCAGGGTACTTACGACCGTCCTATCGTCGAACATTCTGCACGACATTATCGTTATTGCTGGGTGCATGTTTTAATGATATTTTCTTCGGATAGTTTTGCCAAATGTAAACGCTATTGGGTCGTTTTCGAGTATAACATCCATCGCAGTTCACCGCTGCTTGGAGTCACGCCAACCGGCGAGCTGTGGAAATGATAATAATAAAATTTCTACTTGCAAGTTTCCTAAAGTGTAACAAAAAGACGAGCTGTTTGTCAAAGTTCTAGAAATTTCGATCCGAGAGAGCATTCTGATACTCGTCCGACTATATACTGATAGCTTTATATATTTGTGTATTCTGATTCTTCACGTCTATATAATAATAGTAAAACATCGTTAAAATCTGGTGACAATTTTAATATATTTCAGATCTATGGCAGTTTGTTAAATTTTTTAAAATTTTTAAAACCCATAGAATTAAGAAATTCATAAGAGTTGTCTTCCTTTACTTATATTGTTATAAAATTGTTACGACCTACAACACATTGGGGCTTGACTTCAACCAATTAGCAATCCGGTTTCAATACGGGTCTTTGCTTGTAATTGAGAGATATACAATGTACACCAGCACACTGTACTAGTACGGATAGGTGGAGAATTCAGTGGCTTAGTTACGTTTTGAAAATTCGTACGCAGCCCGAAAGTCTCCGGCATTAAAATATCTATCTATCGAGATGACATCCAAACTTTCCCTCTCGGTTAAGGACTAAAAAAAATTTTGCGTTAGAGATCACCCAACTGACCACGCTCTAAGATGCCTAACCTGGACAATGTTACGCAAGTTGGAGTGCTATAGTTGCTTTAGCACAATATCTTTATATATACCAGCTATGCCTCGAGGGGTCATCTGGGTATAACTTAAAAAAATCACTTAGATCAGCATTATAGTATTTCAGTATATAAAACATTTTTAATTTTATTTTCGTGGAGTATTAGTATGTATTGATTTCGCCGCACCCGGATCTAGATAACGCAACATACTGAGAAAAACAGCATTAGCATAGCATAAAACCTAGAACAAATGTTGGAGACTTGCTGAAAGATAAATAAAAAACAAACTCAAATGAAGTTTTAGAAGAAAGTTTTTTTATCTGATAATCATGCTACCATATTTTATTATGTACTGATGTATAGCTGATATAATCGTTATTTACCGTAAGGTACCTTAATAAGAGTATGGATATAAAAATGTAAAATCGTATTTTACGGTGGACCTTTTATCTAATAAACCTAATATTGGTTCGATACGCGCTCAAGAGGCCGCAACATACTGAGAAAAACAGCATTAGCATAGCATAAAATCTAGAACAGATTTTGGACACTGGCTAAAAGATAAATAAAAAACAAACTTAAATGTAGTTTTAGAAGAAAGTTTTTATATCTGATAATCATGCTACCATATCTTATTATATACTGATTTATAGCTGATATAATCGTTATTTACCGTAAGGTACCTTAATAAGAGTATGGATATAAAAATGAAAAAATCGTATTTTACGGTGGACCTTTTATCTAATAAACCTAATATTGGTTCGATACGCGCTCAAGAGGCGTGAAATGATGCCTCGCTCGTCCCCACTCGGGGGGAACAAACACACCACTCGGTCTCGGGCTCTCTGGTTTTACTGGACCCGTGCACTAAATGAATCCTAGTGACGTGTCCATGATTGTTCTTGGTCCTCGTTACGCTGGTCGATAGACCTTGCACTTCGACTTATAGCATGCAATTAAAGCTCAATAAGGTGGTTAGTTCGATTTTATTTTGAATATTTCTTCAACGAGATAATGGGATTGGTAGGTAATGACGTCTTGAATATCTCACTTAAAAGTTGTTCCGTGATAGGATATGGAAAAATCTTTAGGAAGCTCATCGCTGTATGTAATAGTGTATGGATGTAATGGATATTAGGGATGTTTATTCTTCTATTCGATGATCGATACTTACTCGATTTGATATTTATTCATTTGATACATAATGTTTAATGTTCTTAATGTTTCTGATCCCAAGCGACAAGCCGTGCCGTCTTTATGTGAAAATATTGAAACGAGAAGTAATTGTTTACCTTGTTCTATTGCCCTGGATGGCAGTTTTTTTCTCTTCTTGATTTTGAATATCGTTCAGGTTATCAAAAGAAAAATGAATTTGTCAACTGAGCTTCTGGTGAAAAAGGTGAGTGGAGTGGCGGGATTTTTTAGTAGGCTGAAGGCACTGTTATGCCTTGAATACTGTAGTTATTAATTTCTGGGGGCTTTGTTAATAGTGATACACCAATATTATGTTACGTAATATAGAAATATAATTTCCTAAAACGAAAGAAAGTACTATAATTACCCTGGGTTATATATGTTCGAGTTACTTCTACATTGCAAGTCTAGTTAATGGCGGTGAATGGCAATTAAATTATTCATGTTCCTTGTAGGAATGTTATGGATGTTAAATTTTGGATATGGATATAGGAATAATATTTTACCGGTTTCGGTTACTTTACGAATATGAAATTAATTCGACTTCTCCGATTGTTTCGGATAATTTCGGTTACGGATATTATATGATTACGACTTGGAAAAAAACGACACAACACAGCAGTAAAAGTAAAAATATAACAGTAACGGTTTGACTTTATTTTTAGTTATTATGTAGTATTATAATCACAGTCAAAAGCAATAGCCTTAATAATTAAATAATAAAATGAGAATGACGCCGCTAATTTATTGGCTCGGCCGAAGAAAATCTGTCATAATTTATTTTCTTTAGATTGCCGCCATCCGAAATTGTCGGATACTTTTTTATTGGATTCGGTTACGGTTTCAGATATATTTTTATTTTTCATATCCGATATTTTCGGTTACTGTTACGTAGCTCCATAACATCCCTGAATTCATGTACAGATTTTTTCATGAGCACTACTTTATCGTATGGACAAATTGCTATTGCAAAGAACATTATAATTTTACTACCTTCAATAATGAAATATACCTTTAATATTCTAATGATTTAAAAATTACGCAACGTGCTTAGGTAAAAAAAATGTTCTCCGATATATGGTGGCGATTGCAGTGTAAAAATAAATAATCGTTCTTACAAGGTTCGAAAAAAGTTAGAAAATTTTGAGCAAACCAAATTATGCGCCCGGAAAGTTGCATGGTTTGGACTATTTTAGGCCATGTAAAATAATGGGAACATATTCTATATGCAGCACCTCTAGGATGATGCGGGAATCTGTGTGATAACTGAGAACCGACTCACTCACTCATTCACTGATCACTTCGTTAAACATAGTAAAAAGAATGAAATTTGCATATAAAATAATTTATTTTTAATACA
This sequence comes from Megathymus violae, assembly GCA_003671415.1. Taxonomy (NCBI): domain Eukaryota; kingdom Metazoa; phylum Arthropoda; class Insecta; order Lepidoptera; family Hesperiidae; genus Megathymus; species Megathymus violae. The sequence continues at coordinate 1,627,225 of PDGT01000004.1, read as the reverse complement.
AGCATGCTGATATGGTGATTAATTTACTTCGATTTTTCTTTTAAGCATCACAATTGAGCTATGATAAATTAAAATTAAAATGTCGTAAAACCTAAAGGACACCACGCGGATTTAGTGGTGGGTAACAACTAGCGTCAATAAATGTGCTCAACCTAACTTGAAACAAGTTACGAATTTTAACAAGGTTGCCCACTGGACATTGCGGCTTAATAAACACTTGTTTACAATAGCTAATTTAATTTAATTTTGTCATTAACAGTGAAACATTCACGCATATCATTTACGATTTCATTGCAATTTCTAACTGCTAAAGTCGTTTACTACATGAAAGTCTAGTTTTAACTTTCCAAGTCGACGATATATATAACCAGATATGTATAACAAGTTTGTCGTATCGACAGGTCTATAATAATCATGATTTAAGATGATTTGTTAGCACGTAAAGTATATATCCTTTTACAACTTAAGAAAAAAAATTAAATGCAATACTTAAAATATAATTACAAGTAAGTATTTTAAGTAGATTTTGTTTAACGTAATGAATTAAATATCTGTAGTTAAACAGAATAATAATAGACGATAGATTAAGAGGCAGACCAAGAATAAATTTTATGAAGCAGATAAAAGAGATAGTTGGCGTCATGTCGTACAAGCAGGTAAAGGAGAAATGGAATAATCTCTATCAGCTGCACCGACATGGGCCTAACACTTAAATAACAAAAGAGAGAGATGAAGAAAGTGTTTAAGAGCAGCAGATGTAAGTTTTTATTTTACGCACATAATTTTGAAAAATTTGACGTGTGTGCGGGATTTTAAACCAAACTTCCAGTGTGAAGATTCGATTTTCCAACCATAAGCTATTGGTATTTGAACTGATAATATTCATGTATTTAGATTCGATTAGATTATCTGCTCAATATTGTATGAATGAAATGGAAAAAAACAAGATGGTCTTTTATAAATTTGTTTGATGAGGATCTAAGTCTTAAGTACTATAACTTAAGGAAATACGATTTGATCGTCAACGTTAAGCTTCTGTTGCTGTTAGATAAAATAGATTATTTGTTTTGTACTCATATTGTGCATTTTTATGTTGTTTCTTTAATTATATTGGCTCAGGCGGTCATTATCGTCGCCGCGTAGAAATAATTACATTTTTTCTACGTGCAAAGACACCCCTGGCTAATCGGTTAATGAGGCCGGCATGGAGGAGTTAACGAGCGGTTAATTACACACTGATTTATCCGGCTAACCTGGTTGTTTCGTTTATTTTTTTTACTTGCTTTAGTTTTTGAGGAAGAGTTTATTTAGTTTCTAATCTGTCCGTATAACTTGGTCAAGAAGTTTTTATGTTCCAAAGACAGAAAGCGCATAGAAATAGTCGCGAAATAATACTTAACCTCGTACAATGCACCCAGGTAACTTACATAATCAAATACATACAAAATCAAATAAAGCATACAACAACCAGATGCTCGGAGAGATCCATGAGTGGGGCTAAACTACTCACTGTGGTCGTAGCTTCTGGGATCCACAGTCGTGGTCTTGACCGGGGTATCGTAATCGTAGTCGTAGTCGGGCTCGGGTGTGGTAGTCGTGGTGGTGGTAGTGGTGGTGCGGCGCCGCTTGCGCTTTCCCTGCTTCTTGCTCGCACGCAACGGCGTGGTCGGAGCGATGGTCGTCAAAACGAGCGGTGGTGCCGGGGCCACTAAAGACCAAGGCTAAAGTGTCAAGCCAATACTTCACAATTTAACGAAGTCTAATTCTAATATACTTACTGTGATCAAAGCTGCGTGGATCCACCGTGGTGAATTTTATCGGGTCGTCGTACGGGTCAATGGTGGTTGTCGTTGTTGTTCGCCGTCGGTTACGTTGGCGGCGTTCCTTGTTGCGAAGGGATGGCGAAGTTGGCCGGACCGATTTGCCAGAGCCGCGAGCAGGAGCTTGCACCACCATGGATGACTCGTCGTTTCGGTCGGGCTCACCCAACACCAATGCCACCAGTACGACCAATAGGCCCATCACTAATGGCGAAACGCACCCCATCTTGTCTGTAAAAGGGAGTTAATTTTGTTATAGAATACGAATGGGCCCTGCGTAATAATGTGAACATATAAATTTTGTAAAAGTGAAAAAGAAAAGTATAATTTAAGAAGAGAGTTGTATAAATGGTTAACAATTCAAAATATAACAATCGCGAATTTTAATATATCTCTGGTACACCCAAATGATTTTGACCTATATTGTCATGTTATACAATTTTTCTTATTAAAAACAAATTATATTATAACATTGATTTGTTACAACGCTTAGGTACATATATTAATAAATAAATTATTCACCTCAGTAGGTTACATATTGTATATTATGGACTCGTGTATTTTGAGTAAGTTTTTTGTAAGAGTTGAGTAAGTGTTTTTATTTTTTTAAGTAAGTTGTTTGTTTTTTTTTTTGGAATTCTAAAAATAGTTTTTAGAATTCCAAAAAAAATTAAATCCTTTAATATTTTGATTAATTATGCTTATGATATCCGGTTCCATAATAAATATATTATTACAATGTAATTAATTTAAACGAGTAATTTTTGTATATGTATCTATACTACTGTATAAATCTGTAGGTTTGTCTATACTTTTTATTTTATTGTCATATTTTGGGGCAAATATTCGTTTTATTACTTACTTACCTAAATTCTACCATTTTCTAAATATTTGTTTGTCAGTCTGTGTGTATGTATGTCCTTCTATAACTCAAAAACGTCTTGACCACTCTTGATGAAAATTAGTATATATTATGAACATGTGATTGTGCAAACGATAAGTTATACAATCTACATGAATATGTATCATATAAAAAGTTCTCAGTTACATATATATGGTGGCAATTGCCGTGTAAACATTAAAAACTCATCCTCAAAAGGTTCAAAAAAGTTAGACTATTTTGAGAACTATATTTTTTCCGCGGAAAGTTTCATGGTTATGCTTACTAGAGATCCGCCATGTTAAATAATAGGATAGCATTCCAAACGCAGCACATCCAAGATGATGTGGAAATCTGTGTGATAACATTCACTCATTCACTGATCACTTCCATATATATATTAAAAACGATGAATCGGAACTAATGTGAGAAAGAATTCGTTTAATACAACTATACTGATATGCCGGTGACTCTAAGTCCAGTTTTAGTTTTTACTATTAAAACCGACTTATGTAACATGATTATTTAAAATTTAAATGTCGCACGCACACGCACGCAGTGGTTAGTAACAGCTATTTAATAAGAGTGGTTTTATTTCATTAACATTGAAGTCACAGCAAGTAAAAATTTATATTACGAATATACAGTACATTAGGTAGGGTAGGTGAGATAGGGGAGTTTAAATTTCAAGGAAACAGGGTATATGGTAATCAGAGATCGTTCCGGTGGTATTCATATTAATAAAAACAAACAAAACCCATCTAATTAAAATTAATTTAGATATTTCTTTTATCGCCCCATGACGCCTATCTCCCCTCGACTGAATCATATGCGTTTAGATTAATATATATCTAATCAGAATATTGTTACTGTCAAATAAGACAATTGAAAAATTATTTAGAAAATGAAAATAATTAAATTGGAGGGTATCATTTTTTGTTTGATATTAAGTTTAGGTACCTAATTTTCATAAAACTTTATCAGCAAATAGAAATATTATTGTCGTTGAGGTTATTTTGAATATTCTGCAATTATTCTCTCTGTTTCACAATAAAAGCGCTCTACGTTAAATCATGTTCATACATAGTAACCTGGAAAATGACACAAACATAACATGAACACTGTCTCTTAAAAAGGGTCTGGGATTCTATGGACCTTATTGTAACTGTTCCCTGCTGTTACATCTGTGTTTTACACCGCATAGGGGAAGGAAATATCCCTTTTTCCTTTTTATATTATGTTCGGGCGCTGTATTCCAACTTAGCATTTATGTCGATTGTACTAAGTTAAACTTTGAAGTGGAACTATAGTTTAAATGTATATTAAAGAAAGTTCTTGTGTTAAAATTGTTTAAATATAAAGATGAGAGAAGTACGAAGTATTATTTAATAAATTTGGGTCGTTGACGATTCTGTTCTTAAAATATAACACAGACAAATAAAATGTCTTCCTAAAATGTCCACTTGTGTATTCCATTCGGTCATATTATCTTAAAAACGTCCGTCCATTTATCACGTTATAAATCGTTAAGTAATCTTAAAATATAAGGTCGTACTTACTATTCTACGGTAGGATGGTATATAATATTGGATCAAAGCCCCTTGTTAGCCACGGTCTATCGAGAGGATATGGATTAAAAATAGTGTATAAAGTCTGCCAAATCACATTAGCGTGTTATATTGCGTCCTTAATTCCTACGACTATGAATCCCTAGCGATGGACAACGTGGGTTATGAACGAAGAATAAATGAAACATAAACTGTTGATAAGCAATAAATTTTTAAATCTTAAAATATTTATTTCTGCAGTTATTAATGTGATATTTAACAAACAAATAATACAAGTATCATAATCCACATGCAGTTAATTATAGAATCGATAATCGACATATGAGTATGAGTCTTTTTATATATTCATATGTACATAATCGTATTAAGATGTCACGTTGTCCTAATAAAAGAGGCGAATCAAACTTTTCCAAATCAAAAACGGCTTCGAGTTTCAAGTTAAAACGACTTGCGCCGACTCATTCACGAAATCAGTTCTTTAGAAGGATTTATTTTTTATGATTGTTACAGACTTCTACTGTTGATGCCTCGTTTTATTTAAATTTAATTGTGAATGTGAAAGTTTATTTGAATGGAAAAACATTTCTGCCATAATTTCATTATATCTCTTACCTAACGTAGAAAGGTCCTATTGTTGAATTAATGTTAATAGATTTTTCTCAATAAATATAAGTATAGTTTTATTTACAAAGATGTAGTAATTTTATTCTTATAATGGTATTAATTTTACTTGGTACTATATACAATTTAGCATACTTTATAAATATATATATATATTTTTATTTCCAGAGTAAGCCTGTTAATCCAGCAAAAAAAATATAATAACCTCGTTTTCATATCAAATAAAAAGATTTTTTATGTTAACTTCCATCAAAATAAATAATTCACCTAACAGTAAGTGATATATGATTTCGATAACATCAGAAGTATCACCGATGACTTTTAAATCAAGAAGAAAACGCTGAACCCGCATTAATAATATTCCTGCAAAAAAATGGGACTTGAGATATAGGGTGTAATTAGTTCAGTCCACCTTTGAATCCTCATTAAGCTCATCGTTTAGTCTACTATTCGAAGAAAGAGAAAATTGTATTAGCTCCCTCCAATTTAAAGGTCATTGGACTCTGTAGCTGTCATCAGATGCAACCCTAATCTCTGACTATCTCTGTCTAGTACTCTTGTACGGTAGGTACTAAGGTTTTCTGATATTGCAAACGTCCATAGGTAGCTGTAACACCGATGTACTAGGTATCATTCGCCGGCTATAAGCATAAAAAAGGATTTCATGAAATTCTCCCGAGAGCACAGCTGAAAGCCTCCCTAGTTCCGATCAACTTCGATAACATTCCCAAGGCCCTCTTCGTTTTATTTTCGACTTTTAAAAGTTACAGATGGATGGCGTGCAAGAAGAAATATTCAACGCGTTGGGAAATCAATCTTTAAAAAAGTCAAAGACGAATGCTCTTTTCAATAAGTAAATCAAATACAGATATTCGTAGACCAACATAAAACAGTCATGAAGACTGGATCAATTACAACTTGCAATTTTATTATACAAGTGAAATAAAAATACACATTCAATTACCTTGTATCGTAACCCACTCCATGGATTTTAATTTTGTAGAGTGTAATGTTGAATAAAATAATTGAAACGTATCAGCTGGAGAGTAATGTAATGGTTCGGATAAACAATAATAATTTCGACGGTTATAACCTCTCGCGGTGTTAGTTTGCCAGTACAAGTTCGTTGGTTAGTTAACGAAAGTTTGACACTACAGACCCGTTCGCGATACATTACTGCGTCGCTTAAAATGCTCCCTTAAACTTGCTTGTGTTTGAGCACATTTAAATGTTACTGTGTTGCGTTTGTGATGGATTTATTTGTAGCGAAAACAGTTACATTTGTTTGTTATAATCAGGTGGCTATGATTTATATCTAAACTGTTAAGTCGTATACATAGAAGCAGTATAGTGAATTTAGCGGGCAACGTAAGTCGATAGTCTAACTTAGGCAATATTGCCGAAACAGGCAACAAGTATGCTAAGTGAAACTTACATATACTTGACTGGAGACCAAAGACGTTGCATATTCGTCATGGTCTAAATGAATAACTCTGAAAACTTTAACATTGCTTTATTATAAAACGTTTGGACACAACCTGTTTCTGAATAAACTCGTAAATAAAAATAATCTATATCTATATATCTCTATATGGGTAAAAATATTATTAGGGGCCTTTAATTAACGCAATAGAACCCAAAACAACAGTTGTCAGAAGGTTTGTTTGATTGTGCGTTTGTTCTCGCTAATCTCAGAAACGGCTTTACCCCATTTCGTTCTGGTTTTTACTAATGTATTGTAGTAAGCGTCACTTAATACTTAAAGTTTATTTCATTGCAATCTGTCCATAAATTAAAAAGTTATGGATGTAAATATATGTATTTAAATACATGTATTTCTAATTTACAGATCGAGAAAAACCCAGAAAAATGCAGATGTTATCTTTAAACGTAAGGTAGTTTTTCGGAAGCGAAGCGAGGGCATTTGTTAGTAGGTACTAGAATAAAACAGCAGTAATAAAGAAAAGCAAGAACAATTCATCTAATTAACCTTTAATTTTATAATAAACTAGTGGCATATATGTTTTTTGCCTTGATTAGGTTTACTGATATTTTCAAATACGTCTTCAATTTCAAAAACGTCTTGACTGTTCTTAATGAAAATTGGTATGTAGTGAAAACGTGATTGCGTAGATGATAGAGTATATAAATATATATATGTGTAAGCGTCTAATGTCTGTCTGTCAGTACATCCCATTTTACCTAAAATTTATCATTATCCAATTTCAAAAAATAAAAAAAAAGACTTGATAAAACCGAGGGATTGATTAATATTTGTGAACGTAACAATCAAGTTTCCCGAAGCGAAGCGAGGGTAGGTTACAAGTAATAAGTATTCGTAAAGTTAAACATCACACGTTTGGCACGAAACAAACCATAATCAGTTTAAGTGGATTTTACAACTGTTACAAGCAAAATAACTACTAATTTTTATTTACCGATATTGTGGACTACAATCCATTGCCATTGTCCATTGCAGGCTAAGGTTCTTATAGCACGAATAAAAAAATTTGGACCAAGAACCCGTAAGTATCTACTCACACTATGCTATAATAGTGCAGATTGATAAAGTAGTTACTGGCCACGACTATATTGAACTCATGCTGGCATTCTGACGAGAATAAACTCCTTATCTGACAATGACAAGTAGGATTCACTACTAACATGCAAAAGGACGAAAGAATTATGAAAATATTGAACAGACGCCAATGTTTTTCCTACTCTGTCGATCACTTAAATCAACACAAGCCAATATGACGAACTATGAAATTTACGACGTAACTTTGTAGTTTATATATTAATTATTAAATACAAATATCTGACTATACTTTAACTGTATACAATTTTGGTATTCATACAGAATTCATATCATCATTTATATCAAAACATGACACTATCGGTGTTTCAATCAATGTGGGCAATCAAAACATACTTAGACAGAATTCAAACTACTTAATTTTACATTTAGTGGAACGTTTTAACTGAATTTAGTGCTATTTCTAATTTGAGCAAATACAATGAAATTTGCTTTAACTTAACCGTTCTACACCAAGCTTGTTTCAATAACAATTAAACACGTACATTCAGTAACAATTATACACACATTACAATGTATAATGTACGGGTCAATTTAACAATCTTATAAGTATTAGTGGTTGTTACTACAAATTTTAGCAATTTATTTTAATATAATTAGGTAATAGTTATAATGTCTTATATTACTCCTAATACATGAAAGCTGTTAACACTATGGAACCATGACCGTCTTTTAGAATAATAACCCAGGAACACATATTCATGTGACTTTAATTTTAAAATCAATATATTTTTACCCCAATATTTGGGATTTTTCTATTATCTAGAATAGTCGCAATTAGTTTTAATTTCTGCACTTCAAACAATTCAGTCTTTTACAATTGAATACTGTTATCAGTTAGAATAAAATTAAAATAAGTTAATGCTTGACAGCAATCCCACCTGATGGAAAGTGGTAATGACGTCTAAGAATTTCAATGCATTAACTTATAAAATCCTATTCAATCTCCTCTTGAAGACTATGTCGATCGTGTTAAATTTGTATAAATTAACATTCAATTTGTATAATTAACATGTAGTCTCAAATGTTGTCTGGCTAGTCAATATTTTAATTTAATTACCCCAGAGAACCAAAAATATCGAAATGTAATTAGAAAATAATGGTACCAAGTAGTTGCCAATTTGCGGGGGTGGTTTTATCAATACTTTCCATTTCCGTCCCCATAAATAAAAATTTACCTATAAAGGATTTTAAATTGGACTAAAGTGTCTGGTTATATGGGTAACGATGTCTTCATGTCATATAAAGAAATTACATAACGACAACTTCAAAAGAATATTTTTTTTACATTATATTTCGCAATACTTGGAGCAAGCCACATTAATGTCACAACATTGTATAATAGTTTCTAAAATAAGTCAATTACGTAGAAAAAAGATAAAACTTTGAAATTTATTTAGGATGTCGTAGTTTCGCATTATTTATGGGGACCCCCAACGACAAGTGTCATTGATGGAGGGTAAACTTTGATCAATAGAGTATGCACTGTCGTGAAGGAAGCCAGGTAGACGATACATCTTTTTTCAATAGCGGTTTATCTTAAACGTCCTTCTAGGTTTTGTTAGAAAAATTGTTCAGTATTTTGATTATACATTTTCACGCTACATTTTTTGGCAAATTTGCTTCAATGAAAATTTTGTATTTATGGTCATTATTTAATTAAGTGTCAATGTAAATTAAAACCACGGCGTCTTGTCACGGCGAGTCTCAAAGAATACAGTTACTATATATGTATATATATATATATATATATATATCGCATTTGTATTCTAATATAAACAACGTAATCCGAGCTGACCTTTGCTGTCCATAACAAAAAAAAATCAACGGACGGGACATTCGTGCCATTTCAATCATATTTCAATCAGTTGGCACATGATCAGAATACACGAAGTAATAATATTTAAAGTTGAGCTCAGTATTAAACTGATGCGACAGCTGAAGTCTCACTATTCTCTAGGTGAGGCAAATACATTCAGTGTAAGGGCTTTGTAATCTCAGGACATCACCCAACCCACCATTTGCATTTTATTGGCAAAGTTTCTGGCCACAGAACGCCTATTTTTATAGCGAACTTATTCAAATCCACGGTGACGTCATAAATCGGGTAAAGGGTAGCCTGGCACGGCACGCACTGAAATTTGGGAATACAGAACGTTGCGGTGTACCTCATTGAATGTTATGTTTCCTTTGACTTTGTCTATGTTGGATACTAAGCTCATCGCAGGACATGTACTCGCCTTATAATTGAGGAGTCCTGGTACAGATTATGTACCAGTGCTCCAGTGAACATTTCTGGAGATGTTAGTGTCCAACCTTCTTGTGACTACGAATATTATTTGAAGATAACATAGCACAATGTTAATAGAAGTACAAGTGAATATGATGTCGTTCACAAAAAGCATAAAAAATACAATCCCTAATGACATATAGAATAGAATATATAGTTAAAGAAAGTGCTGTCAGAGTGGCCAAGTTCTGGTCGGGCAAAACTTGAACTTGTATCGATTCAAGAAGAAGAAGAAGTTAAAGAAATAACGCTATGTACGCGTGACGATTGTCTTAAATGTTGTCTGAAAGCTATTGAAACAATTGCAATTTTAATTGAAGGTAACTTTTAGTGCATCACGGATTGCTTACATCTATTACAAGTAACGATCATAGTGGTAATAAATATTATAATGGAAACGAATTGAATTGAATGAAATATTTAGATTTGTACTCAATCTCACGGTAGAGTAGAAAGTGGTTTACGAACGCTTTTCAGACAGAGTTCGAGGCAATTTGAGTAAATTTATTGTTTTAGATGCGTCTCGTGATGCTGGTAAAACGTTTTTATTGAAATTATTTAAGCAACGATTTTTATTTATATAAGCAACCAATTTTATTATATTATTTCTAGGGGGCAAGAAGGTATAAGTTAAGTATCATCAATGACAACAGATACACGCATACTTAGTGTGTCTTGTAATTTGTAGAACTGCTTATATTTCTAAGGTGGTTTTGTCACTTCTTCTTATGAAATTGTGACGATAAGAACTTTTTGAACAATTGCATAGTTTGTATTCGGCGTATTTCATTAACATTTTTAGTAATGGTTTAGATACAACTTTCAATATATGTATCTTAGTAAATAAGATATTTTGATTTGACATTCTTCACTTTCGAACTGGAATGGTAAATCAATGACATCAGTGATAATTGTGACTATGATATGATACGATACTTATAATATGATATGTAAGAAGCTTCATTCAACCCACCCCTCTTGTGGTGCATCCAAATTGACAATGGACATGAATATGACGCAATGTGTTTTCTGTCGGAGTTCGCTGGACCCTGGTTCGTACAGTCTAATTATTGCCATGCTGTCACACTTGCAGCCGTAACCACGGTTTCGTCTAGATTAAGAAACTAGTCGGGAGAATCCGGCTGAACCAGGACGCGAGTAAAACGTTATGATTACTAAAATATACTCACAATTTTTGTTATTCGCACACGGTGTCAGGGTTAATTAAATGTTCGGCTAGCTACCACCTTTCTGTAGATAGCGTCAACCGTAATTTACTTTTAAAGTGTTTCGGTGGCATTCCGATTTCTTGTTTACCAGCACCGATGATGTCTTTGATGTTACGAATATCCACGACAAGCAATGTCAACTTGTAATTAGGTTCTCTGTATATTCGTCGGCTATCTACTTAAAAAATACTTTTCGTTTGGTCAAGATTTTTTATTCTGGATGGATTGAAACGATACAGTAGAAGTACCAAAGAATAAAAAGGGTACAGTATACGAGTAACTAAGATATCCGTAACGCGTTCCGTAAGTGTGTCTGCGAGAATGTCAATGATGTGTGTCGTATTGTCGTTGTACTCGTAAGTAACTTCACCGTTTCAGGGTTAGTTGGGGTTCTCGACAACACAGAAACTAATGCATGAGTGTTGTTCGTATTTCCAAGTAAATACTAAAGTAAAATTATGTTTTGTTTTTTCTTTCAACACCTCTCTTTCAATAAACGTACTTTAAGACAACTAAGTTTATAACCAGGTATCATTACAGACATTGCTGTTTTTTTTTATTTAATTGATACTATTTCATCACTTAGTTTATCATGCAACGGTTTCATTGTCAAATTTGATTAATTGCTCAAAATATTAAACGAATTGTATACGGGAGTTTTTAGTAGGTAGGAAGTAGCGCTCGGGTAACTTGGGCGAAAGATAATAATTTGGTAATATTTTCTTGAAAGTCCACGTAAAGGATAGTAGCGAGTACGACTATGTTATATAAGTCATGAATAATATCCCGAGTTATATTAGTGCCACTATTACTAAAACTAATAGTCAACTTAATGTATGGAACCCTGATGCGCGATTTGAGGTGAACTCTGAAACCCGAGGTACAAGTGTAGGTGTTGAGACTATTGTCTGAGCACACGTCATTGATGCTTGTATTTTATGTTTACTCACTCTCTAAGATTGTTTAAGCTCGAGTAAATTATAAACAAAGTTGAACAGATCAGCTTCGAAATTTACCACTGTTTTGAGATTATTTGAAGGAAAGTAAACTGTAATATAACAATTACAGTGTTTTTTAAAGAGCTTTGTGATATATGAAAAATGCTTTTATTACTTATTGGTGTATTTTCCTACTACATAGTGTAGGTATTCTACTTGGTTACATTGGTAAAGTCTAAAATATTTAAATAAAAAAAAAAAATATTAAAGCATGTTGGTTACCCTATTGGGGGCGGGGTGGTTCAGGTTCGAATTTCATGCGGACTTCCTTCTCCGAAAGAAAACATTGTAAGAGGAACTGCATATCTGAGTGTTCATCATAAGGTTTTCCAAAAGTGTATAGTGTCTGCCGATCTGCCAACGCAACTTCCAATTTTACTCGTATATGTTGAGAAATAACTGAGTTGAGAAATAATTTTTTAGTCACTTTGTATCTTAAGACGACACAATTTGTATAGTGGAACATTTTTTGTGTTGGAGGTAACTGGGCTCTGCATCATTTAGGTTAATCCCGACTGTAGTTGCGTGGTGGTAGGGTCTTTTGCCAAACTGGCCCTTCTAAAATCGATCTCGAAATGTTTCATACGTATTTCGGTCGCAGTGTCGGAGACTCTGTAATGATATGGGTCCCCGCTTAGCTTTCGCTTAGCATCACTATGGTGATGCCTTTGGTGTTATTGAAGTCTATGAGCAACAGTGGCCACTTTCCACCAGGTAGCTGGACTGTTCGTTTGTCGACTAGTAACATAAAAAATAGAATGAGCACCTATATTTTATCATCTAAATCAGTTTAAATGTTTTACAGTGCCTATTATTTGTTTCGGAACTCTAAGATTAAGAATAATGATAGTTTATTACGCCTTGATATCTAACTAGGGTTGCCATTCGTTCTCAAAAAGGAATATTATACAGGGCTTAAGTTTTTATAAAGCCTTAATTATCCCTATCACCCGAAATTCCAGTAATATATTTTCCATTTTTATGGTTGCAGATCAGATATATACATATTATTTGAAAAAGTAAAATTGTTACAAAGAAATTGATATCAAGTACATGTTTATTTATATCCATCCCTATTTTATAGTTTATTACTTTCATAAAATGAAAATGTTTTTGACTTCCAGAGTCAAGGTTTCACATTTGTTTTTTTTGACCATCTTATCCGGGCTCTGTGATATTGATGGCAGCCCTATCTTCAACCAATTCCCAAGTCGGGCTAAGAATAGTTACCTCATCAATAAGATTTAAAGTCGACTTGCGAAGCGCAAATAATACTTTTACCAATAGAACCATTGAATCTCCTTCGCTTTTATCGTAACTCACCGTTCAATAGCATATTTTGGGTTTTATGTCCCAAATACAAGATCTGTTTTAATTACTTATAAATTCTATTTATTCTTAATTTATCACGAGTACACTCTCAGATATAAATGCTAATATATACTTTCTTCAGTTGCCACACTAGACTGTGGCAATATTACGTGAGCCATATTCAAATGTACTAAAACCACATCACGCACAAATCGTATGAAATCCTAAGGTTTTATACACGTGAAACATAATTTCCAATGTTTGTCAACCGTGTGGACGAAATAGATCACATGGATGCCACAACGAATCCATTAGCGACGCCAAGCACATCGTAAACACAGCGTTCCGTTGACGGTAGCATTGCTGCAAATACTAGCCAGAATTGAAGCACATCAGTTACGATGCCACCGCAAAGACATTTTTTTTGTAGTTATTGTAACTTAATTATCTGAAACTGACTACACGCACGCAGTCACTATTATCCGCCCACATTTTGTCGATGTGATATGCTATCGTGCGTCACTTACTATTAGTATTAACCAACCAAATGCAATTAGTTCTATAACATTAAAAATAAATTATAACATAAAATAAATTACTTATATAGTTGATATTTAACTAAATTTGATATCGTCATCATTTTATTGGGATTTTATTTTGAACATACATATAATTTTAAAATATGTTACTTGTGATATAATAATATTAAAAAAGACCGGTTAGTGTCGTAGAAATGTTGGTTTCAAATTATTTTTAGTGTTCGTATTTATAGCCAAAATCAATATTTTAATATCGATACTATCAGTGAATTGCATCAGAAATTATTATGTAAATCACGCCCATCATGATCCGGGACATAATAGCACAAATTACGTTAACCGATGTCATGAAAAAGAGACCATACATAATCATATATAGCGTAAAATAAATGTTAAAAGAGAGGAAATTGGTTCAAATAAAATACATAATTCTTGCGAAATAGCCCGTTGCAGCGGTGTTTTTATAAACTATTAAACATATTAAGCAACGCAACAATTTAGGAATTAAAATTGTTTTATTTATCTAACCAACAGTTTTTTATCAAGATAATTAATGTGAGATCAATCTAAGAACATAATAAATTAATAGAATTATAATAACAAATTAAGAAAACCTAAAATCTAACCTTATAAATCCACTTCACAGTCTACTGTCAAACTTCGTGATAGACTTTTTGAGAGTAATAGACATATACTACCTTCGACTGAGCAACAATCTGAGAGCCAATCAATTTCATTCGATAGAATTAAGTATAAATGCCAGAGAGTGTACAGTGAATCACAGAAGTGCAATACCGCAAATCGATGTCAACGTCACACGTGTGAGCACAGCTAAAAGTCAATTCATTTACGTGCGGCGCAAACAATTGGTTGACTGACAAGCAAGTTGAAATCTGTAATTGGTCTCGCCCCTGACATGAGTATTGCATTAAGGTCCATCGTACATAACGTTTCTATCATCATCTATCATCGTACATATATTAAAGTAGAGATACATGCCATGCCAATTTCGTTTTCAGATTGTTGTTAAATGTCGTTTGACTTAAGCTTTGTTAGCGTATATTTCCATTATGGTTCATTAAAGGTACATACATACATGTTAATTGTAATTGGCCGATTGAGTTAAGCAACTTTGAGCGCGGCTTGAGTTGGATGGGTAAAGCGAAATTGACACGTCAAGGTTGCAGTCACGGTTGTTAGGTACAGTAAGATAACAGTCGTTAAGCTTAGGAGGTCTTTTTAGAGGTCTTGGAGCGGCATAATGACTTCATATTCATATACTTTATGCGGATTACTGAAGCAACGTGTGGAATATATGTATTTCAGAACATCTCGTTACGATGAGAAGAGGCCAGTATCTTGTAGTCGGTCGCAAATAAGGAGAAACCGTAAATTTAACCATATTTTAGCTTTAAATTTATAACTTACCTATTAATTAGTGAGTGCATGGTTGATATATGGTATTGGTAGGTAGATCACCTTTTATTTTTCAATTCATATAATATATAAATCTAAACTCATTTATTTTCTATGAAATACTAATTATTCCAATATTAATTTTATCGTATTGTATGTTCGATTATCCTAAACATCATTTAGTTGAACGGAGTAATGCAGAGATCATTTATTGTGAGTGTGCGACATTGTTCGGTGATCTGGTAATGAAATCTGTGTCAGAAAATCCGAAATAATGTTATTGACATTCAAATGTTGTCAAACATGGTATGAGTTATAAATAGGTACTGAAAATTAAATAAATCAAATCACATGACAATCTATAGCAGGTCCAATTCTAGGTTCTCTTCTTACATTGAGGCGGCTTGAGGTCATTCTCTACCACGCTGCTCAAGTGTAGGTTGGCAAACTTTATTTTCCGGTATAATGGTTTCTTTACGATATTTTTATTCACCGAAGCAAGTCATAAATAATTTTTAATATGCACATTAAATACCAATTAAATAAAAAGGATCTCCCAGGATTAGAATTATGTACAGGCAGCTTACGAGAACATTCAAATCACTACGTGAATGACTTATTTATAATAAACACTATTTTTATCGTTGTTTTGTGCTACTGTGCATGTTTCATTCGACTGTACTTTTAATCCTTTACCCTTTTGATATCACATTACCTTTTAACAAACAACTTACACATTTTGTCGAATGTATCTTTTTGTATATTACGGGCAGATTGTTGAAACCTACACCGATCAGGGCTGAAGCATTAACGTCAATATTCTTATATAGCCGTTCACTATATTGAATCAGCAAGTGAAGCGGATGTTGGGTGGCTGGAATGTACCGAAATCCCTAAATTAGGGCCATTCAGCCATAATCGGGTGGACGCATTCCCTATGCATCAATAACCTTTGTCTCATTACTAGTAAGTAAGCGTCAGGCGATTTGAAATTATAGGCGTTTAAAATTATTATTTTATTTAACACAGAATATGTTTAAACAAAAATATAAATACAATTTTGGCCTTATATGATCGGTAAGGAAAAGATAAAACTAATACATTATGTTTAACTAGTGTCTTGCCTTCGCTTTGCATCGGGAAAAACAGTCCTTAAGTTTATGTTATTAGAACCGCATTGCAATGAACGATAATTAGTTTA
Organism: Megathymus violae; assembly: GCA_003671415.1. Lineage (NCBI taxonomy): Eukaryota > Metazoa > Arthropoda > Insecta > Lepidoptera > Hesperiidae > Megathymus > Megathymus violae. The sequence goes on along the minus strand of PDGT01000004.1, from coordinate 1,610,756 downwards.
ACATTCACTATACTAATTCAAAATCAATAATTTCTTCATAAACGATATTATAAAATGCTTTCCACAATATTTTTTTGCTGTAGTAAAATGTAACACTTAATCAATTTTGTGTTATTCCGTTATACCCATTTAAGGATCAGCCTCTGGAATTTCGTAGATTTCTTAGGTTGCTACTTTAGGCACTCCGGCCCTTCGAAAATCATATTCCGGTAGAAAATGCATCTATCTAATTATCTAATATCTAATTTTCTAATAGTTTAAACGGTCCTTCAGTTTTTATATACGTTAAGAAAGTTCTCGTCACATGGGATATATTTTGACACGATGGCATTTCAATATTTTGAATAGTTTGTCTATATCGCTTAGAGTTCCACATAAGGTCATTTCAGACCTTTCTTTTTCATTTATACAGAAACATCATTATTTGTTTTAACTTTCTCATTATGTAAGGATGAACATCTACTTAACGACGGTATATTTTGTAATGGTGACGGGAATATGGACTTGATGTGGAAAATGACCGATACATTATATGATAAAGGTTTGTGTGATATTTTGTAATCAAATTAGCTGAAATCACCGTCAATATCGGCTGGTCTTCATCAGAACTAGTCTTAGAAGGTCAAGAATGCATCGTAAATATTGCCGTACAATTTATTTTATCTTTTTTTTTTAATTCTATTAACTGTAATAAAAGATCGCAATGTATAAATAACTCCATGTACTTGACGCTCTTATATCTTATACAAACGCTTAAATTTTATATTATCTTACATTTTATATACAATAACAGGCGTCTTTAATATTTACATTTTCAATAATCGGTAATATTTTTCACTTTGCGAACGAAAGACATCCCAATAGAGTTTACATAAAGAAACTAATCATGCATTAGGGACGCATGCTGTTTCTTGAAATCATTTAACTTTTTTGAGCTATGAGTTTAACCATTTTTATAACAATTAATCTATACTTGGTTATTAACATACATTGTATGTTTGAGCGGGTTGGTCGGCTGTGCTTGAAAGTGACGCTATGTTGTTGAAAGGACTGTCATTTCAGTTTTGATGACGGCTGACGGATCAGAGTGTGCTTGAAAATCCATCAGCGCCTATTTATTTATTTTCTTGACAATCAAGTATAATTTAATTATTTTGTGATTTGTAAATATTAGATCAAGTGTAGTGAATTTACTTGGTGTATTTATTTTGGAAATTCTAAGACCAAGTTAAGTACGCCCACCATATAGGTACACGATCACGATCATTTAAACAGAATTCTTGGCGCATTCGTCTTATGAATAAAGAAGAAATAGTATAACGGTACAATTACTAAAAATAAGTTATCCCGAGGAAATCATCCTTCAAGAAATTATAGGAAGGAAGTTACATCATACTTGCCTAAATAATTTAACTTTTTAAACAGCGTCTTCAAAATTTCTTCCATTATTAAATCTTTCGAATACGTTTAAAGGTTCACTTATTCGATATGGTAGTGAAGCTAGTGCCTGAATTCAATTCGCTCATACATAATGATACGGCATAATAGTCTGCATTTCATATGCGCACTTAAAGTCAGTCTGCATTCAGTTTAGTAGATAGGTGTACGTGTGAAATTTTATGTAAACTCGTCTGTAAACAGTATTAGGCGATGCTGTGTTGTTACGATATGGAAATTTTATTTACGTCTTAGTAACATAGATAATATACAATTAGCATAATTAATTGAAGTTTATTATTATAGTACTTTGTCAATTATACAAGTTATATAATGACCATTATAAACCAAATATTCTAAAAATATAGCTAATAATATTTTTAGTATTTACAAAACTAGCCACCTGGTTGTAAATAAATTGAAGTAAATGTGGATTTTCCATAACACTTTATTGAAAACCTTTTCATTGTGAACTGTCTATCTGATCTAAGTTGAACTGGCAAAGAATGCTCTAGACATTTAATCCGGTTTTATCCGTATATCTTGTATGATTCAATAAACCTTAAAAAATTTTTTTTTTTTTAAAGAAATAACTAAGTATAAGATTCTTCACCAATATGAGTATCTTCTTTAAAAATGTTTCACCAATTCCTTAAAGTGTTCATTATTTGTAAAATATGGTTTAGATTTAGTGTAACGTTGGAAACAGTCGTAGATCGAACAAATCGTATACTTAATGTTGGATAATTGTTCCAACTCGTTTAAGTAGTAAATATTTGTCATTCTCAATATTATTATATAATAAACTCTTATTTTAATTTATATTTAGAGACGGATTAGCCGATATCAGCTTTTTCCTAGATTTACAATTAAGTTAAAGATTTCCTTTCTCATTTAACATGCATAAGAAATTCTTTAAATGTTGATAAAATTGCATTGAAATCTTTTATTGAGGTTATATAACATCGTACATAAACAGAAAGGCAGAACTGTCGGTTTGTTCCATAACATTCAAATTTTATTTATTCTAGGACTATCTAGCCTGTGATATCATGGTAGTTGCTATTAATACATGTTAATATTTTTTTAATTCAAAATTAAGAAAAATGTTTTGTAAACTGTGCCGGTAATATCGTATCTCTCTGTATTTTTTATTTCTGTAAGAAAAACAGCTTAATCCGTAAGTTTAATTTCCCACGACTTATTAACAATGGACTCTTTTAGCATTTTACGATTAAATTAAGTGCTGATGTTTGCTACCCAAAGATGACATTGTTGTGATAAAATTATCACACGAGTGAAATTTGACATGTGGTTCTTTTATCCTACTCGCGTATGCATTGTAGTGGTCCGTAGTGAAATCCAATTAACTTGCAAACGCAGTGGACGGTCACGCGGCATAAACAAATTCCTAGACTTTCATTCTGTAAAATTGTTTTGTAGCGTCCGTGTGCGGTATGAAAGGCTTTTATGTTAATGTCACTTCTACACTAAAGTTTCTTCCCATGTTAAAATATTTAAATGTTCTAGCTTATATTGTACTTTAAGTTGATTTATTTTAATTTAAAATATTACTATTTTCTTATTGTATATTTTATATGACATATGTATGTATTATATATACATATAATAAAATTTTAAGTGATCGCTTTTTGTACATGTCTTTATCAACGAAATAGAACTCAATATAATAGTTGTTAGAGTTTGTGTCTGTTTCTCTATGTGTTTGTTCGCGCTAATCTCAGAAATGGTTTAACATATTTCGTTATGGTTTTCATTAATGTAATGCAGGAAGTACCACTAAAATATTATCAAAAAATTATATATTATTAAATCATAGAACGCGAAAACCCCAGTCCTTAAACAATTCAGATGGTATTTTTTCTAAGCGTAAAACGTAGCTTTTTCTGTAAGGAATATATTCGTCAAAATTAATACATTTTTTGCTTAGAATTATTTATGTTTCAATGAATTACATCATTTTTATTATACGATACAAAATACAGTACAATATACAGATTAAATATTTTACACCAGATACAAATGTCTTTATTGAATCTTATTTCATCTGTACAGTCTTACTGATTTACGTACTTCTGCTAAATCACTTCCCCGTAAAATCACTTCGAAATAAGGATTTATGCGAAGGCTTAAGTGAATGCTGAATCGTTTCGTCGTTTACAAATTAGACTTTCAAAGTTGCTATACTTTAGATTTGAGGTTAAATATTGCCTGAAAGCCGGACTGTTATTAGACGGATTTGATCGGTTCAAAACTTTTTGATGGTCTTTTAAAGGGCAGTTACCCTTAAAAAGGATCAACCGAACATGTAATTAAGGTACACTGCGTCAACTTTCCTCTGATGTGGAATAGAAACTTTCCATGTTCTATTAGCAGGAAGAGAGGGTCTTTAAGAGGAGGCTTATATAGCTTTATCTATTCATACGACCCGTTACTTAGCGATCCTCGCATTTGTTTTATTATAAAAAAAAAGAATAAAGTCAGAATTAACTGTTAGTTCACGGAACTATTTTTGATTAGTATAATAATAAATTTCAAAAAAAAAAATTGACAATCACCTCATGTGTGCCTGAAATATTTGTGTACCAAGAGTAAGACTGTATACGGTAAAAAAATATGTTGGAGGATGCAAAAGTGTACGATTCATTTCGAATTAATTTAAAAATATATAAAAAATATATACGCTTACGAAATGTTTGAAGAGTGTCATATTGGCAGGCTCCCAACAACAAATTAAATATAAGTTTTAAGTCTTAATATCAAAGAAATTGTGAGTATAATGCCTGTATTCTTAGCCTTGTAGATCATGCACTTCGATGTATTTGCTCTCTATTTCTTCTCTTTGTCTGCATTTCATTTACCAACTACCTACATTATGTTTAATATTTTAATAACGAAACGAATAGTTATAGTTGCTTTGTTCTTATATTAATACTTACTTTATTTGTATTTATTATACTATATTTATAATGTATAATCTTAAGAGAAATATTAATAAACATCTTAAACCATAAAAATAAACTTCGGCACTCCCCGGTGTTCCGGGTGGCGTTTATGTAAACATTTTAACATCACAAATAACCAAGACCAGAGCACAAACATTGGAATCTCTCATACTCCACGTCTCTATAATCTGGGTTCATTAATATTAAATAGAAAAGTTGAAAACCGTTTAAAGAGAAAAAATTTCAAAGATATTATTTGTGATCCTAATCATAATTATGTTGAAACTTCGTTAAGTGTCAGTAGCGGTTAAGTTCATATTCTATCGTAACTGTTACGTGGGGTGCTCTAGAAGTTTCCGGAATCAATAATAAGAAAAATACTTTTAATGGTCAAAAATGAAATTATTGTTTCTCCAAATATTTTCCGTTTGCGTCAATGCACTTTTTCATACGATACGATCAGATAGTACATGTTTTTCTTACTCTTCGACAGTTCTTCTGGTGTTGAAAACCGTTGATCGCGTAATTGGTTCTGGATTTTTGGAAACAGAAGAAATTCACACGGTGCCAGGTCGGCACCGTGTGCTAGATGACTCATAAGTTGTACATTTGTTTTGCCTTCAAAAACTCATTTGTCTGTCTGGCCGTGTGGGAACTTGCATTGTCGTGGTGCAAGATGATACGGCGCTTACTTTTATTTTCACGGAGGTTGTCAATAATTTTCAGTAAACAAATGGTCGTGTACCACATATGACGATTTTTTAAAGCAACAGTCGCCACGTGTCCAGTTTTATTAAAAAAAGAACCAATCATCCGCTTCGAGACACTTTCACGCGAGCCACTTTGGTTGGTTTCGGCTCATCTCGAAAGATCCATAGGCTCGATTATTGCTTTGTTTTGGGATCGTAGGTATAAGTTTCGTCACCTATTACTATGTCCCAAACCAAATTTGAAGCCCCTCCGTTGTATCTGGCACGCATAGTACGGCACCAAGTGATGCGGTCCATTTTTTGAGCATCAGTCAGATTGTGTGCGGTCCATCGAGAACACAGCTTTCTCACACCCCAATGTTTGGGTAGGATTGACTGTATTTGACTCAATCCTATTTCTAAAAATGTTCGGATCTCATGGTAGGTCACATGCCTGTCTGTTTCGATCATACGGCCCACAACATCAATGTTTTTGTGGTTCACAGCGGTAACCGGGCGACTTTCACGAATTTTATCATGGAAATGGACGACCGCATTTGAATTCTGCAAACCAGCTATAAATAGTTATATAAAAAAGTAGACTGAAGCCGAACGAGACTCTGCTAAGCTGTCAAATTACACTTAAAATCGTAAAAAATCATTCAACGAAAATTTTCCCGAGTTAAATCCATTTTATTGTAATCACGCAATTTTGTACGTAGCCCAGTTGGTAGTGACCCTGCCTGCCGAGCGTGGGGTCCCGGGTTCGATTCCCGGCCGGCGCAGATGTTTATGTGACAGACAAATGTTTGTTCTCGGGTCATGGGTGTTTGTGATGTGATAAATGTGTATGTCCATGCCACCCGCAACACAGGGAAACGTAGTGCGGTGGTGTGAGTGTGTAAACGTTAAAAAAAAGCCACATTGTGAAAACAATTGACAATCTGATTAAATGTAGTAATACCTTTTTAAATATTGTTTATGTAAGTGGCCAATTCCGGAAACTTTTAGTGTGACCTATGTATCATAAATAATAGGTCTTTACCTATGAAATTGCCGTTCTGCTGTAGTGGCCATTTCAAATCAAAATATTTTTTTTTTGGCTGATAATTCTAATTTCAAATTAATTTTATTTTTAAAACATGGATTTTTTTTTCTAAAATCGTCATTTGTTTAATAGTTAGTGTTTTGTTTTCATCGCATTCAAACATTTTTCGTCATCATGGATGGCAGCAAAGCGGCACAAGCGGCACGCAACATCAACGACGTTTTCGAAGCGAACACTACAAATGAATGCACCACCCGTTATTGGTTTGCCCGCTTCCGTTCTGGAAATTTTGACCTGAAAAATGAACCCCGTGGTCGTCCGAAAACTTTGGTCGACAATGACGAATTAAAGGCGATTGTGGAAGCTGATGAAACTCAATCTACGGCTGAATTAGCAGCAGCTATCGACATTAGCATCAAAACAATATTGGTCCATTTGCATCAAATTGGCAAGGTAAAAAAGGTTGACAAATGGGTACCCCACGAACTTAATGATCGCCAGTGCGAAGTAAGCGTCGAGACGTGCCTTGCACTGCTCAACAGGTATACAAATGAAGGAATTCTGAGCCGCATTGTTACTTGTGACGAGAAATGGATCCTGTTCGACAATCGTAAGCGCTCAGCAAGTTGGTTGGACCCTGGTTCAGCACCCAAACAATGCCCTAAACGAAAACTTACCCCTAGAAAAGTGATGGTCACTGTTTGGTGGTCTAACGCTGGTGTAATTCATCACAGCTTCTTACCAAACGGGACGAGCATTACTGCAGATGTGTATTGTGAAGAACTGAAGATAATGATGGCGAAGCTCGCACGTCTCCAACCAGCTTTGGTCAATCGTTCGGCTCCACTGCTCTTGCACGACAACGCGCGACATCATACTGCACAGCAGACGCTCTCTAAGCTACAAGAGCTAGGGTTGGAAGTTCTCCGTCATCCGCCGTACTCACCAGACCTTGCGCCTACAGACTTCTACTTTTTCCAGAATTTGGATAACTTCTTGACGGGAAAAAAATTCAATACCCGAGAGGCAGTATAAAATGCCTTTGAAGAATTTTTTGCCTCCCGTCCAGCTGATTTTTCAAAAAAGGCATCAATAAGCTACCAATGCGTTGGCAAAGATGCATTGATTGCATGGGTGATTACTTTGATTAATAGAAATAAAAAATATAGAAAAAAATACGCATCATTTATTTCATGAAAAACGGCAATTTCATAGGTAAAGTCCTATTATTAAATTCGTTTATTGGCCAAAGTACGAGTATTATAACATATTTTATTACATTGCTGTGGCATGAAGAAAATTAAAATATACAAATAATAAAATTCTAAGTGATCGCTTTCTGAACACGAATGATATATGAGAAAAATTATAAGTGTATTATTAACCCAATCCGTCCGTAAATTAAAAAGTCATCTAAAAATATCGGTGCTATTTCAAAACGTAAGACATAGTTTCTCTAACACGAAGCTAGGGCGGTTTGATAGTTGATAATATCTCTGTATAACAGTTTTACTGAATGAAGTTTAAAATATAAATATTAAAAAGCAACATCAACAGTGACATTTAACGACAAATAAAGACATTTAAATATTCCAGACCGCAAAATGTCAATTGTAATTTGAATTCTCAAGAATTATCCTCGATTGAATCAAGATCTCGGAATTTTACAGCGGTCTTTTTCAGGACAAGGTAACTTAATGTAATGAAGCACCGTGGAAATGACATCGTGTTTCGCAGCGTATCGTGATGGTTCGAGATATGATTAGATTCGATCGGAAATAGAAAATTTGTTAGAACGTCACCCAACAATCTGTCACGGAGAATATTCAATAATGCACAGCGTCCTGCGCCGTGGTGATTTTAACTTGACTGACATCATATCTCATACATTTGAGCATATTGAAAGTAAGTCAATTTTGGCTTTATTTATTTATTATATAAAATATAAATGACATATCGAAGAACAATTTAATTATATCTTAATGAAAAATGATTTTCTCGTATTTCTCATGTGATTTGTTATTTTTGTTACTTAACGACGTTTTCGATTATATTTTATTCTTATTTTTTACACCAATAAAGAACATTTAAAATCAAACGATTTCTTTCTTAGTTAAAATATTTTTCGAACTGTGGTTCTGATTCTGAAGAAGTACCAATGGCTTACTTTAACCATGAGACCTATAATATGGTGATATTGGAATATCAAAGTGGGCAAAATAAGCAAATACTGGATCAATAAATAAATCGAAATCACACTGAGAATGCAATATGGGTATATTGTCTTTTTATGATGGCCAGTATATCCCTATTGATGAGTATAAAAAAATGTGTATTTAGATTAATGTATTGAACAAAAATTAAAATTTCAAGAATATTTTTCGTATCTGTACGAGAAATACAGTTTTAACTAGCAGGTTGTAATCGAGAAAATCATGGTGAATGGGAGCTAAAGCTTTTGACTAACACAAAAGCGAAAGGCGACATTTCCCTTATACTTCTTGTGCGTTCCCATTTTTTCTCGGCGAACTTCCACATGGGAATGTGAGCAGTACATGGTTTTCAACTTACTAGATATTTATTTCTCTTTTCCAGGTGAGCTTGCATTTTAATGCAGTCACCTAGTTTTGTTACAAATATATATTTAGGAAATATGCGCTTGTGATATTACATTTTCGTTAACGTTCTTTTCATTGTACCTACATATGTAGTCACTGTAATGTGTTAGATATCGCGCTGTTAAAAGAATATAAAATACTAAGTTGATAAAACGAGTACCATAAAATCAACAATTTTTATTTGGGTGGCACAGATATCCGAAACTGTAATTTTAAAATATAAGTAAACGTATTTTGCATTTTTTGTTCTATAAATCATACCAATATATGATTTTATTAAATTTTAATATATTATTTTAGGTGTCATATGATTGATGATAATATAAAAATATGATATTAATATGATTATAAAATTTCATTTTTGGTTTGAGTTATTAATATTGCACACGGGTAATTGTTTTAATTGATCAATACAATGATTAGGAACATAAAAAAACTTACCAATTTATAGCTACAGAGACTCATGTTTGTGTTCTAACACGAATTGAATGTCCAAGAAAAAGAATAAGTGTTCTTTGTTGTATGATAGCTTTTAAAAGAATTAGATTACAATCAATAAAACCGACCCATAAATAGTAGCTGAAATGTAAACAATGGGCGAGAACTACAAAAAGTACAAAACAAAAGAGTTCATGTTGTACTAGATATTCTTTTAACGAGAAAATATTTTTCTTGTTTGCTGTACGAAAGTTAAGATTAGACTCGTAATAAAGGAGTATCTTTTTAATTCAGGTAAATCGTAACTACTTTTTGTATGTTTAAAAATATATTTTTTAAATTAGTGATTCGAATTTAGAGGCTTTTAAAGATTGAAAACCGCATATTTTTTAATTTTCGTGATCTATGTCTTACTTGATAGTAAAGCTATGCGGGGTAATAGTATGCAGCTTCAGGCATATTTGTAACCAATATTTTTGGATTGGTCCTTTTATGGGTTTAGTTTAAAACTAAAAATCAACAACTTATGAATATACGGTCAATACAATATACGCTCAGTAGGATATATTAAATAAAGATTGTTATTAGAGCTAGTAATATTCAATAGGTATTCATCACAGATACATTTAAATCTTATCTCAAGGGATTTTTTTTATATTTATTTAAAAGTAATAAAATTAAATATTCATTAATATTCATTTAGAGATAAAGCCCACATTCAGATTTATATTTACTATTAATTAACAGTCAAACTATATTTAAAATAAATAAAGAGGAGGATATAATCATACTTTAAATAATTTTTCCATTTATTAAGTTGCGAGCGATAGGTAGTTGTCGTATATTTTAAGAATAAGTACTGATAAATAGTTCACTCATCCTTAGGAGATGAAATTCTTCTATTACCCGCTAGCATAGAGAACTTTTCTATTAGATGCTCATGGAGTTTATAAAGGTGTCGCGAGAATACATTTCCTTCATTTACAAGTAAAGTAAGAACAAAGTAACCATGAAATTGAGAGTGAAAATAAATTTACAAAGGCGGTGCATGACACCGCGAGTCATGCATGTGAAGACAAAAGACGGGAATGATGTTTCTCTTAACTTCGCGGCCTGCACTCCGAGCACGTACATATATCTGCATAAACTGAAAACATCAGTAATCCGAAACTTTCGGCGTTTGGAACAGACTTGAATTAAACTTTTCCTACATAATATGGTTTGAAATTAAATTTGTGCGCTGACGATACGTAACATATTAAATAAATTCCATTGGTCTGTTGATATTTGGAACGAGCAGAAAACCTGTTCCTGTAACCTGTTAATTCAGTTGCTTAGCTTTAGGACGGTGGACAAAAACATCGACATTTGCATCCACGTAATTTTCATTGATTCCCATTCTACTAAATAACAATTGTTATGATAAAGTTTTTATATGTTTAATTATGTTGAAAGTGAGGAAATTCCAGTGGAGACAAATAAATTCAAAACAGCCCACAGAACGGAACACGATTTAATATTGGATGATTAAAATGAATATTTGACGCATAGGACTTGACATTTGATTTTTGACGTAAATACAAACGGATCTTACTTATCAATTTACATGATTTATACATGATTTTACAAGTTTTGTAAAGATGAAGCAGACAATGATTACATAATATCTAGCCATAATGACTTCGTCAGTGTGACCAGAAGACAAAAGAGCACTGTTAAAACGGTGTTACCATAAATAATTATAATAAGTTTAATCAAGAAAGTGCGTGCCAAAAACCCTTCCGTTGTATTTATTAATTTATCTAATGAGCTAAATGTATAATGAACCTTTGTTACATGTTCTTGGGCACGGAAAGTCATTGTATTGTTACTTTGGACATTTTACGCTAGCATTAGTGTTCATGATAAGTTGTAAATTCTAAAGCGAATTTTAACATAAGAGTACATCTATAAATCAGAAATTAAAAGATATTTTTTATGAATTACCAGTAGTCTATCCCAACTTTGTTCGAATCAGATTATTATTTATACATGACATTCTCTGCATACACATAAGCTCACTAAATTTACACTCTTTAAAATATTAACATAGATGATAAAAAACAACATAATTTATTGATATTTTTTTTAAAACACGAATGGATTTATAAGAAGAATAAGTTATAAAATTCTATTGTAGCAAATAATCGAATAATTAACTTAATTTGGACATTAATTTTTATCATTAAGTACACCTCATTCATTCATATTTTGTGCTCTTTATTCTCTCATATATATATAAACGCCTCTGCTGAGATATATAATATATTGATACAGTAGATAATAAATTGTAAAGAATAATTAATATATTAATTTTCATATACACGTAATATCGCTAATAACATTCACTTATAATTTAGTTATTTGGGTATCTAAAATATAAATGCAAATTATATTCATCATCTCTTCCGAAGCTAATTTGAGTTACTAGTTAATTTTATGTATTTATTTAAAGCTATTATTAGAGTTGTAGTGATTTTACTTGCGGAAGTTTTCAGTCTTGTTCCAGGTCGAGATATATTTTCCGAATATCCTTACCAGGTGGATTGAAGATCCGAAGAAAACGACGAGGAATCGTTAGATTCAGAGGGCCCAAGACAGGTCGAAGTGACGTCAATCAGGGGTATCCTATGTCCAACAGTGGACTATGGAAGATTGATAGATAGATACTGAATGATCTGCCTGACTAAAAGTTGTATTACATTAATATCCTCCACATCTCTACAATACTTTAAAATATATCCAATACTTGCTGGCAAAAAATAAATATTTTCTACACTATACGAGTATATCCGATTTACAGCTATGAATAAAAAGTTTGCATAATTCTGAAGAATACTAGTTTTAGCCTTAGGTTCCAGGGATTTATTTTTTAAAGACATTCTATTGTATAGGTTGAAAAGGAACAAATAATGTTATGAATGGCCTCGTAATTTAGTGAAAAAATCACTGACTGCAAAAAAATTACTCAAAGGACACAACTACTTAAAGTTTATATTCCCTTTAATACTCAATAGATTTATTTACATGTTCGAATTAAGGATTATTTTGAATATAGTTATTTATATAAAATCTAATGATATTTTAGAGTAGCCTTAATAATAATTGTTATTTGGGATAACAATCTATAAATCAGTTAGTTATTTGTACTAAGTTTGTTCATATATAAAGTTTGTTCATCGCGTTTGGAATCAAATCGTCATTGAAGTTGGAATGCCTGTTATTGAATTTCTAGTTGAAGAACGTTGACTTTGGTCTATGATTTTTCGATTCTTCCAATACGATTCTTTTAATGTTTATAAATTATGGAACATTTCCACTTTTCTAAATTATTAATTCTATGTAAATTGGGCGATGCTACCAATATATCGTTTTTAAACGAACTCCATTAAGACTACTGATTTCAACCAGATACGGTAACGATGTGGTCGACCGTGCCCTTCACCTTTTAAAGTTTTATCGTTTGTACAGGATTCAGTATATTGATGAACAGGGCAAGAGATTCCATTACACAAATGGGCATTTTTCAAGGACCAATGATAAGTTTGCTTTAATGATGAAAATATGTCAGAACTATAATTAATAACGATAAAATTGTTATAATTATTTACTTTATATTTAACGTAATAAATATTTTTTACGGCATAATGTTTAGTGCAAATAAACTATCATTAAACTAAAAAACTATTAGTGGCTGGCAGTAGAAAATTTTTAATAATTCTGACCGGCTAAAAATTTTGACACTTGAATTGGCTGTTAACACCTTCATCAATACGCAGTAGCGTAGTTCTGGAGAATTCTTTAAATTTTCTCAGTTATGATGAGATAGTTCAAGGATTATTATTAACTGCAGTAGAAAAAAATAATTCCAGTCAAATATAAAAAAAACAATAAGACGTAATGAGGCACAACAAAGGGTAAGAGCAAGTGATTTCATGACAAAAATAACAGAGGGTAGAAAATAAAATTGTAAATACTCAACACTTTTGCTTGAAGTATTTTAAGTCATTTATTGCGCCTCGATGTCTATATCATTCTATTATGAAGTATTTCAGGCATCGTTCATGAACCATTTTTATTTTATTTTTAAGAAAACAGCCGTTCGAGAAATTAAATTAAAACTAAACGCGGACGTTAATTTAACAATATGTTAATCCTAGTTTCACACGATATCTTTTATAATTGGGTAAGGTCGAGAAAAAAAGTTTCAAACTAAATGTGGTATTCTTAATGACTACACGAGAACGATGTAATTCGTCTTTAGATAATGTTCATTGTTTGTGATAAGTTATTAAAAGTTAATCTTGGACGATTTCGATTATCGGCTTTATATTTAACAGTAAAGGTTTAACTAAGGCATGTTTCTTTCTTCAATTCAATATTGACACGATAACAAGGTTCTAAAAGTTTGAATAAACACTCAGTCAGGGGGAGAGAAGGAAACATGAATAATCTAAGGAAATTTAATTTTACGATGGCCCTCCACCTATTCAGAGATGAGACACAATAAGTGAAAGGGTTTCTTTTCAGGCACCTCGACTCTAAAAAATTGAGGTAATGGAACGTGAATAACAATTCGGCCCTCGGGGTGGCATGAATCGGAAGGTGGGTGGGAGGATAGATTGATGGTACCCGTTTGTAGCATCTGTCGTTTAACTGAACATCGATTATAGAATACACCTCGGTGTTTCTTTGTTTGGCGAGCTACGTTTGACTCGACTCATCAGTCTCGTTGACTTGAGGGATTAATTTTGCAATATAAACGAATGGCGCTCTGATATTTTCCTCTGTAAGGTGAAAGTGGTCTCGGAACGAGAAATGCCCCATTCAAGTAGTTGCATGACTTTTGCCTCCGATTTGTTTCCTTGTCCGTCACTTTATCACGTGCAATTTGATTCAATGTTTCATTATTACATGCTACATTACTTTTAAGCTTTTGTATAGTTGTAGATAGATATTTGATTCAAGTATTTTCGAAGAAGTTTTTAAAATCCTGCATTTGTGTCTATACAATATTCTAATATAATATTTCCTACCTACCTACCTACCTACGCAAAGTAATATTTACGTAATAAAATTTTACTTGTAAGAACAACATCGAAAAATATCTTTCATTGTCGTTGTTAAATTATACCTACAGGTGTAGTTGTAAGCAAACAAATGTCAACAAATTTACCTAGTCGAACAGAAATCGGTTATGTGCATTATGCACGTGTATATTACGTACGTATTATAAATACAAACTCATAAAAGGAATGGTTTGTGTCGAGAGATTGCGCGCGAAGGTTAACCACGAAGTTAAGTCTCCGCTAAGACCACTAGTTGCACGGATTCAGTGTGGACATTCTCGTTTTGAACAAAAGTCACATATATTTTTAAGACAATAATGTTAAAGTATATTATTGTTTTATCCATACATAGAGAAAGTAAAGACACTTGTGATAACCCAAATACTGTTCTTGAGTTTTAGGTATTATTGAGACATGACGGAAATTTTCAAAAACGGAATCTAAAATTATCAGATTACTTGCTATATTATATTAGTTGCCACTCCTAAAGCCTTTTGGATGAAATGATAAAAAAAATTGAAAGAATTCTCAAAATACATGTTGTGTGTTCTTAGTGCATAAACTATAAATATTAAATTAAATTTTATTACCAACACACGCCATTTTATTTGATCTATAAATTAAGAAATATTAATTAAAGTTGAAATAATAAGTGAAGCAAAAATCGTCGTAAAAAATTAACTCAACAATACTTTGATGTTAACAACTATACCATTCAATTTTGTAGTTTCAACAAAATAATTTAATATACAATGATGCTTGTACAATTATTGCAATACTTGACTTGTTATTTTATGAACTTCGAGTAAAAGTAAACAGTGTCCCATAATATCCATTAACTATGGCCACCTTATTATTGTCAGTAAATAAGGCTCATGAGATTATTGGAAATGTGTTATTCACTCCACAAAGAATGAGGATTTAGAGGGCGATGTGAGATATAGCGCAATGTTTATACTTCGATCGAACACCGAATGTCTGTAGGAAGAACATACGAGTATTAATATATTTCTACTATTGAGGTAAATATATGTACATTGTAAGGTGATGATTGTTTTAGCACCATATTTTTATCCAATCTCTTTCAATCAATTCACTCCTAATCTGATAGTGTAGTTAGTAATTTATAAAAATTGCTATAAAATATAATAATATAAATACTATATAATAACTATATAATAATATAAATATAATAATATAAATAAAAAAAAAATTACTAATACTTTTTATTATGTATTTAACTATGTAGAGTCTCCTAAAAGCCTCAAATATACAGTAGCAGCTCCAAAACAAAGAGACACAGGAATATTTTACTGCACAAAGCGTTATGATACATAGATGTAGTTATGAAAATTTGGCCCTCACTCAGTAGTGAGAACACCCTGCGGTGATGAGTAAGTTTTCAAATAATATATTTTACGTTTAATAATAAAGGTACTGGTTAATAAATGTTGGGTTTAAATTACCAAAATATTTCAGCTTCAGGCTTATCAATAATATGAAACTTGATAGTATAAACCAGAAGATTTGTCGATTGTACCACAGTATGGGAATACAGGCTGTCACTCAGCATTGAAATCGGAACGAATGGCGACACCGTCTGGAGATCGCATAATATACGAGTAACTATTATATTATTATAAAATAAATAATCATCGAGTAAGTGATTGTATAATTTTACAATGTGCTTATCCAACAGCACCCATTACGGTTTCGAGATCGCGTCTCACCTCGCATGATTGACCGGTTGACCCGTCTACGCAGATTCGTTGGCCGACTGTATGATAGAGTTCGTTAGGATAATACATAGAAGTGTAACATTCCCCGCAATACGGTTGGGTAATGAGGTAAGTTTGCAAAGCTTTTTATTTCAGTTTCTCATCGTTGGACGGACCTCGTATAGTAATTTCGAGTCAGAGATTCATACTATATGGTGTATTTATAATGCTACGAGTATATTTTTGTGCATGTGGTAGTTTTGGTAGCTTCACATTTTATTATCAGGATCAAAATTTAATTAAAAATATAATTAAATTTTGATCCTGATGAATATCCTTCCTTATGAAATTTCTTATTAGGTACTTGAACATTTTTTGGAATTTGTATCAGAAATGGTGATAACATTTATAAAATTACCTGACAAGACCAGGTTGGTCGTAAATTACACTTACGAGTAAATAGTTATATGTTTATAATTATCTGTATAAAATTTCTTCTATTTTATATTCCACCACATAATTTGTGCCAATATCAAATTTTATTATTTATACATGCAATAACATTCTAACTAATCGCTTTTTGTACATGAAGGATATATGAGAAAAAATATTATGAGAACTAAAAAAAAATTGTAAGTATTTTTGTCTCTTTGTGCGTTTGTGCGCGCTAATCTCAAAAACAGCTTAACAGATTTCGTTATGAGTTTCACTAATGTATTGCAGTAAGCCTCGCTTAATATTCAAAGTTCGTTTCATTGCAATCCGTCCATAAATAATAAAGTTATAAATTACTCTAAACAAATGCAGCTGCTTTTTCTAAGCGTAAGGTTTACTTATCCTGAAGTGAAGCGAAGGTAGTTTTTGTATCTAATAATCTCGACTAGGACAATTGTCTGAAGGAGTATACGAGTAATATCATGTTTTCAATTAATATTTTTAAGGATAAATGTTGTCCAGATTACTTCTTGGAAAGTTTTGTACCTTGTGTATTAACGGTCAAAATGTATTAAAAACCAGAAAGATGAACTAAAAAAACATTTCAAAGGGTTATATAGGTAACGGTATCCTTTAGATAACTCAATGTAATTGAGAAATCGCGCTTATTTTGAAATCATGGACAGACGGTTACTATTTATTTATAAGTTTGTATGTAAATATATTGTATATATTAGTAACACCATAATTCTATAAGGTTCAACTAAATTACCTAGACAGCTATCGACAGTTTTATGCCTCCCGAGGGTCACTGATATGGGTTAACGACTGCTGTCCGAAGATAACTATCAAGACCGGGGCTCGACTTCAATGGCTTGAATGCCTTCAAGCATGGAAACACTTAAAACTTAGGCCACAAGCAGTCACCCATCCAGCTGCCGACCGAGCCCGAAGTTGTTTACCTCGGTCAATCGATCACGATCGGCACAATCCAACGAGCAATGAATACAACGTGTCAAATGTTTTAATTGCTTCGGTAGTAAAGATGCAGAGCTAGTGAATCGAGAAAAGTTTATTGTTTAGATATCGGCCGGCAACGCATAGCTGACTTCTAGCCTACACATATAAAATAATAATTATATAGTTATATTATACCACAAATATAATAAACATTTTCTCCAGTGGGTATTAACAGATTTACCTGTGGGTATGAACACCTCGCGTGTTATAATATATACAATGTCGATCCCTTAGGGAGGAAAATAGCTTTACCAGATTTGGCGATATGAAAATCATAGCTGAAGGGTGCGTTTATAAAGAGGTCTATTTCCGTTTCGTGATCGTCGGTGAGATAACGTATTTCATAAACTTCATTTCAACCTGATTTTGTACTGTTTGGTGACAGATATTGTGTATGAGCAGAAACCATGCCCCAATAGTATTGTCATTAGATATCGTTGTATTAATTTTAGTTTATCGTCGTATAGCGGCCGATTATCGACTGTATAAGTCAGAGATATTACTTCTGTGTATTCCTTTCAATCGTTTTAATCTATCCATTAACAAGAAATTGGTGAAAAAGAATGTATTTTATGTTAATGATCAACGAGCCGATGGAGCACGTGATGGACGTGGTCAATGCCACCAAACACATCAGTAACAAGGAGACATTTACCGACACATTGCCCGCCGAGAAGAGACGATATACGATTTAGTTTATTTTTCAATACACATAAAAAAAAATCAAGTTTTATTTTTAAAAGGCGGGTGATAGCCACGAGTAGCTAGTTAAATAATGTTAGATACTGTCGTGCTGATATCAATGTATGATCATTTATCACTAATAGACAATTCCACTGATGGACATTGCATTAGTTCCCTTCTGTATTGAGAGTGATTGAAGATAATGGACCAGTTTTTTGGACAACTGGTGAACGAATTAAATCAATATTAAACAATATATTGTGAAATATTGTAAACCATAAGAAAACTACATCTAACTCTAGTAGTTTATAAGAACCAAGTACAAAGCAGACGTATTGAAGTAGCGATTGAAAACAAATTAAATTATATAAACGAATTAAATCATATAAATATTTCATCATTTATAAACGTAAAGAGGTTTATCACGAATCGGAGGCATCACGGCAGCGGGAGATGAAAATTTAAAAAAAATCTAATTTCTATACAAATGATGAAAGTTTCAGGGCGAAAATGAACTTTGCAATCCTCGTTATAAAACAACAGACCTTCATTTTCCAACAACACCATCTGCACTGAAATTCCCGACAATTTTAAATAGTACGTCTTATTCCAGTTTTCATTAGGTTTTTTCGTTTCACATAAAATTGGGAAGTCTGGATAAACGAGCAGTTTCAAATTAATTAAAGTTAGGCGTCTATTGGAGTCAGTCATTATAACCTAAGACAATAGAGAAAGTAACTGGAAGTAGCGAAGGACTTTTTGCCTTGTTATTTCATTTTCTAACTGTTCTAACTTGCATTTCAATGACACGTAGCCGTGTTCTTGTGTTGTAAATCGATTTGTTTGTTATATTTCACCTGCGAATAGAATACCCATTGTATTGACATTTGTTATTAATTTTGAGTTACTTTCAATTTTAACTCATCTATCTACCAACTGAGTTAGTTTTTGTAACTTTTTTATAAATGGCGTCATTCAAAACTTCACCACTGTGTAATGTTAGCATGTAAGTTAGTTATGGATTAGGTTAAGTACTTTGAGGTTGAAATCCGAATCTATGTATTGTTGAACAGCGACTTAAGGTGTTGGTAATTTTGTACCGAAGTTTAGTTTTGATTGAATTAAAGCAGTTTACGCAGACGGCAAACTCGTTTTAACTGTCATACTTTTAAAAGGGTTGTAAATCAAGTTCATAATTTTGAGAATTTATGTCGAAATAAATAAATTGGTAAAATATTTTGATAACTTTTATTTTTTGCTTGGGGGTAGGGCTTAATGTAACAATCGTATTATCAGTATTATTATTAATTCATTAATATTATTACTGGTATTATTATATTTCGGTGAAGCCTGCTTTGCTAGCCTACCATCCTCCAGCTTGGTTCAGTCGCCAAACGACTCGTGTTCCGTCTGGAGGCTTGAGAGCCAGTACTTTCATTCTTACCTTCTTTTTATTTCCTGGTCGACAACGCATCAGTGATACCTTTGGTCTAGGTGATGTCCATGGGCGACAGTGACCACTTACCATCAGGTGGCTCGTATGCTTATATGTCGGCTATTAACATAAAACAAAACTCTACATATATTCTGAAATATGAATAATTTACTCTTAGATGATAACTAAGGTAAATAATTCACATTTTATTAAAAGCAGCGTTTCATCCAGTAACAAAATGTCTGAAACATCTGGGCTTATAAATGAAAATGGAATTTATTTAGAAACAGAAATACAAGTACTTTATTAATTTGAAAAAAGGATTTTAACAGGATCATCAATGGAAACATTCTCGGGATATTAATTTAAGTAAACATTAATTTGAAGTAAAAGTAAAAACAAGAAATAAACTAATATAAATATGTATGTGTATGTGTGTGTGTGTGTGTGTGTGTGTAAGAGAGAGAGTGTATGAGTGTGTAATCACTTTTGAAGACTCCCACATCATAGGTAGGCGGGTAAACCAACGCAGGCAAGTCCAGCTTTGCAGTGCGCATAACGAAGGCTAATACGAATCGCGTTGCCCGCTCTGAATTTTTTTAAGATCAAAAATATGCATTGAAGAAATTTTTAGTAATCTCTTTACCGTATTTTATATATATATTAAAAGTATTCATACTTTTTCTACAACAGGTACAACAGGACACATCTTCAGAGGCATTAAGGCAGTTTTATTATGAGTTGGGGCCAATGACACTTACGCCAGATTCTACCTCAGTTTTTGAGGGTACTAATGCATTTATATTTGATACCAAAGAGGACTTCAGTCTTACATGAGGTTGGTTATGAATGTTTTCCGGTTGCAGTAATTAATATATTTTTAATTAACATAAAATATTTAATATTTAATAATAATATTTTAGATTGCTTATGCTAGAAACTAGGCTACAGAGTTCCTCAATAACAAGAAGAAACTTTTGCCTTACCACAGGCTTTTAATGGTTGACGTCATGGCAAACATTGAGATTTTCAATTATATCATCACAAACATTCCAACACTAATTTTATTCTCTTCTGCCAAAAGAACCTTTTGCTGGGAAGATGCCGATGTTTTCATACAACATCCCGAAGTCTGCATATGCTCTGGAACACTAGTATTTTGGGTCAATATTTGACATATGCATATAGGCTCGGCTATCTGTGGAAGATTTTACGTAACAGAAAAAAATTACGGCTGCTCGTGCTCATTAATGTGTCAAAATAATGTCTTAGTGCAATGCCCCTGTAATCCCCTTAGTGACGGGGATGGAAGCTTACGTCGTGACATGTATCTAAGAATCTTTCTGTGCGTTAAATCCTTCCCTGTAGGCCTTCTAAGATTACTCTTCGTTACTCGGTTAAAATTCTAGTATGAACTATTTTTCTTTGTTTTAAGAAGGTCTGTTAGGGGGTGTAATTTTCAAAATAATAGAAAAGTTTATGAATTAATTGTGTGTTTCATATTTATGTCTGTAGTTGCAGATATAAATTTTAAGAGAGATAAAATATGCTCATATATCCTTTTATTGTTTATTTTAAATGATAACTAAACAACAAACTACGTGGCGATCAAATTTTGTCTTTTGTTTAAAATTCAGTGTAATGTAGAAAGGAGAGTATGCACTTAGTATTTACATCCAAACAATCAAATGAAACGTATTGAATGTTCCTTAATTTCAGGTTAATGCATACTGAAGGTATAAAACACTGAGAAAATGTTAAGTAAGATTCGAGGAGTCATCGAATCAAGTGCTTGAACCAAGTGGAATTAAAAAAGGGAACGGAGAAAGTAATTTTATTTCCTTTCATTTTATATTCACTCCGGAAAGTTTACCTTGCATTAACTTAAAAGGGTAACTTCAATTGCATGAAATGACAAATAATTGATACGGATAAAATAAAAATATGATGTAATTGGAGATGGGATAGTCTGTCTTAATAAGACTTGAATTTGATTTAATAAAATTTATACAAGAATCGAATGCTTGATGGTCTACACATTTTAATTTCAATACATTGTCTTGCTTTGTGCTCTTGTAAAAACTGACAATGACAAAAATATTCCATAATTGTAACGGGGTTTACGTGTATAATAATATTGAAGAGGGTGCGATTTTGTGAGTTTGTGTGCATATTTTACCATTTGAAAGATAGGTATTATTCGGGATGGTTAAATATGTCATATATATATCCTGTTTATGCTTGCTTCGAGTTTCGGTAATGCGTCCCACCCGGCTCGCCCATCACGATTGTCCTCGG
Organism: Megathymus violae; assembly: GCA_003671415.1. Lineage (NCBI taxonomy): Eukaryota > Metazoa > Arthropoda > Insecta > Lepidoptera > Hesperiidae > Megathymus > Megathymus violae. The sequence continues at coordinate 1,588,862 of PDGT01000004.1, read as the reverse complement.
GTTAAAGGCCTTTAGTGGACTGTAGAAAGAGTTGAAATCATCAGGTCATGCTTTGTATATTCGTATATATACAACTTTAACTTATTTCTTATTAAATTCAAATTAAAATCATTTCATCATTAAGGTATTTTGTAAATGTCCCTGTCATATATACTATATGGTCCTATATATATATGATGGAAGTAATCATACCCTACTATTAAGGATTGAAACGAGATGCTTTATTTCTTTTTGTTTCATGTTTCTGTGTTTTGTGTATCGTTAAATTGTTTGAGATATTGAAATTCAAATTCAAAATAATTTAATCATATACGTATTCTGTAAATACACATATGAACATCATTTTTTGCTTCTACCACCATTTCGAAAAGGTGCTCTAACATTGAGGACAATAACGGCGAAAGAATCTCCTCAGCACATCTTTTAAATAACACATGGTAATTACAAGTTTAAACCTGTGCGGAACTGGTTTCGACACTTATTATTTCTAGGCATCCTTGTCATTAATATATTCATCTATACTATAATATCCTTTATCTATAAGCTGTATTTTAATGCGTTGCTTAAAAGTTCCAATGGGTAACTCGCATATCAACTTAAGAATCTTCTTGTAAAAACGAACTTCAAGCCCCATAAAGGTACGCTGAACCTTTTGAAGACGATATGAAGATGGAACCAAATTATGCCTATTTCGTTTTTCATGATTGTGTGTATCACTTTTCGGCTTATACATATCTTTTTTTTTTAATAAATATTAAATTACTATATATATATATATATATATATATATATTATATATATATACTGACTGCCTACGATGAGTACACCTATTTCTTTAAATTTTTCTCTTAATGACTCACGTGACTTTAATCTATATATAGCTTTGATTGCTCTTTTCTGTAGTATAAATATTGAAAAAGTGTCAGCTGATTTACCCCACATTAGGATACCGTAAGACATAACACTGTGAAATAGGCAAAATATTAATAATTCTAGCTGTCTTTACATCAATAATCAGTCTTATCTTTCTAATAGCGTATACAGACCTACTAAGTTTACTTGCGAGAACCTACACCTAAAAACACTGTGGATTGTTCCATAGGCAATGTTTCGTTATTAAATTTAAGGATTATGCCTACCTTCTGCAAATTTGGTAGTGCAAACTCTATACACTAGGTTTTTTGGCATTTAAAACTAAGTTGTTTATTGTAAATCAATGCGATACATAGGACAAAGCACTGTATACTTCGTCAAAATTTAATTTATTTCTTTCAGTCTTAAATATTAAAGATGTCAATCAATCAAATCATCAATCAGCAAATCAGCAAATCAGCAAAAGAATTAGCAAAGAGTACAATGTCCGCATGTTTGCGAATAAAATACGGCAAATCTTTAATATAAACCAGAAAAAGAAACGGACCTAGAATAGAGCCCTGTAGAACACCCATTACAATTGATGATCCCGATGATTTGGTATCATTTACACTAACACATTGAACCCTACTTTTCAAATAGGACGCAATCAAATTAAGTACATTGTACTAGACGTCGTAGTGACTAAGCTTAAGAAGTAATGATTCGTGCTCAAAACAATCAAACGATTTAGACAGATCGCAAAAACCACCTATAGCATTCTGCGATGCCTCCCAGGCCTTCGAGATGTGTTTAAGAAGCCTAGCACCTGCATCAGTTGTACGACCTTTAGTGAAGCCGTATTGATCGTGGTGAATTATGTCATTTATGTTGAAATGTTCAAGCATCTGATTTAGTAAAATCTTTACAAAAAGTTTAGTAAGTGGTGGTAAAATAGAAATCGGTCTGTAATTATTACAATCTAATTTATCACCGCATTTAAAGAGCGGAATGACTTTGCTATATTTCATTAGATCCGGAAAAGTGCCTAAGTCAACACACTTATTAAAGATTAGAGTTAGATGGGGGCTATACATAAGTTATAATTTTATATTATTTATAATTTTAACTGACATTACTCACAGATCACCAGTATTTTTAACATTTAGTGATTGAAAAGTATTAACTATTTATAATGCTGTAGTATGTTTAAATTCAAATTAAATACTACATTCAGTAATATATTTTCTGAATAGATTAAAAGCTTCTACCGGTGATGAAGCTAATGAATTAGTCAACGTAATAGGTATATTTTGAAAGTAGTTTTCAATAGCTGTTGTTACCTCATTATCAGGTGTGATTATATTGTTATCTATCATCAGTTCATATTTTAGGTCGCGTAATTCATTTATACCGGTCTCATTACTAATAAAATTCTACGTAGTTTTAATTTCATTATCAGAATTTTGAATTTTTTCCCTAATATATATTGATTTTGGCTGAACGCAAACTGATTTAAAATTTTAGAATATGTCTTTACATGTTCAAGAAAAGACGGTGCCCTATTGAATTTATTTTTCACCATACAATTCATACAACTTACTTCTGCTTTTATAAATACCCGTTGTTGCCCAATCACTGAATTTATATTTTTACTCACATCTATATATTTAAATATTTTATTATACTCTGAATCTATGGTATTAAATAGTGCTATATATAGAACATCGGGATCGCTCTGTTCTAAGGGTAGGGTTCCGCGGATTCTGGCATAGACTCCAGTTTTAAAGCGCAGTATCTTTTCTTTAGTTATAGGCTTATATTTGACTAACTGTTTATTTTTATAAAAGTCTGCACTTACTGAGATATGTTGTCCACAGTGGTCAGACCTCAATTTGTTATTAACTTCCTTATTGTTTATTTCACAGTTACAAAAAAAATTATCTATACATGTAGCTGAAGTTTCAGATATCCTGGTGGGTTGAGTGAATAGCGGATTTAAATTAAAACATCTGAACAAATCAAGTAGCCTAGTAGCCCTAGGGGTAGCTGATAAAATATTTATATTGAAGTCCCCACATATAGTAAATTTGTTTTTTGACACACACAATAGCTTAAGTACATCTTTCAACGTATCCTAAAAAAGGCTGAAGTTACCAGAAGGGGGTTCGATATACAGACACAATAATAAACCGCTCTAATTCCACACAGGCTAACTCAATAGTGCGTTCAATAGAAAAACTGATAATGTCCTTCCTGTTCTTAGAAGATATACTAATGTGCACTAAGATTCGTGACCCACCATGAATCGCGTCCCTCTAAAGAACGCGTTTGACAATGGGTAATTATCGAATTTTAAGTTACTTTGAGCATTTGCTAACCAATGCTCAGTTACACATAATACATAAATATTAAAATATCTAATAAATAATTATATTTCCAACTCTTTGCCGATTAAGCCAATTCCAATTAATCCCTGTATATTTTGATGTACAATATTCATATTGAAGATCTTTTCCTTCGTCTTAATATCTAATTTAAATTATTATTTGTACTTGTAACAGTACACATGTCCAAAGAACAATCAGTGGTATTACTACCACAGTGTATAAATGTGGCAATAGACTTAGTTACACTACATGTAACCGTATCATTTAAATTATAAGTTAACAATGTATCAAACTGTAGTTTATATTTCAATGGCAGAAGTATTATTCAAAGTATCTTTAGTCAATTTAAAAGATGATATAAATTTATTTATGTCAAAATAAAAAATTGCATCACTATTATGGTTTGTTAAATTATATAGTAATAAATTTAACTTATATATGTGCTATTTTTTTGTTATTTAGACTATTACAGTATGGAAAAGCACTTATAACAAATTTGCATTTAGTATTGCTGTGTAAATCCAGTAATTTTTCAATACATTTTGTAATTTGGCACTTCTTAATGTCCAAACTGTCAGCAATTATTAAAATTACTGTAGTATTAATATTTAATTCATTGGGATTTATTGGACTGATTAAATAGTCAAAGGTAGCTAGATCCTGGTGAGCACCTGTTGATAACTGAATTATTCAGATATAATCTCATGATTGTTCCAAAATCTCTCCCCAAATTATCTGAAATAATAATTGTTTTCTTTTTGGAGTCATCTAATGGAGAAGGAATTTGTGTTGTATGATGTAAAACACTGTCATCCTGCACCATTGAAGGGCACAAACTAGTTCGGTCTTGGGTAAGATTATATTGAAAATGACTCAAACCTTGTAAGACTTGTCACATTTTGCAATTACTTTTCTAATCCCTCAATTTTTCTTTGCAAATGCAGGACTTCTGTATCATACTACATACTTTTGTGATCTAATTTATGTTTCAATGATTTTAAATTATTGATTAAAAACAGACGCATATTCTTTTTTAGACCCACCTAGTTGTTGAATACAGTTATTTTGTTTTATTAACTCTTTAGTTTTACTGATGAACTTTTTAATTTTTATATATTTCTTTAATTTATTATGACTATTAAACAATAGTTGAGGTTGTATTGAGCCATCTTTTGTTAAATCAATACTAATAATTGGGGAGTTTGTTTTGGAAGAAAAATAATTACATTCAACCAGCTCACTAAAACGTAGGCAACCTTCGTTTTGCACAAATATGCGGCAGTAACTTCACTTTATCTACGCCGTGATCGGTCGCTTAATAAAGAAAAAACATATTAAAACTAATCTTCTAAAGATAGCGACCTTTTTGTGGTGATTCTCCATCTTACAAGAAACGTGATTAGTACTATGTTTGTCGGGGTGCACATCTATTTTTTGAGAAACAAGGAACGAATATTTTTGTACCTTCTAAGTATTTAATTAAACACTAATTAATATTGTCGTACTTTATACACCGACGTTGTTTGACTTGGTTTTGAACTAAACGAAATGTTCAGAGACTTCCTGCAGCAGATCTTAATTTGCTTAAGCTCCAAGTTATAAAAGACTTGGCTACTTGCTTTTAAAGTTCTACCTGATAACTTCATTAAAACGCTCTATAAATATGAAAATCCTTTCAACTCGACACGACAGTCAAATTTAAATTTGCGATCGTAAAGATATCAAATAGTAAAATAATTTAAGTTCGTTATTTAAAATTTTACGTTGTTTGCTTTGTTACAAAGCATGTAAGGAATTTTAATTTTAGCTATGGGTTATATAATGTCCTTAAAATTACAGTTTCAATTACACAACTCATGTTATATCCGCTAACAAGCTGATATCGGCATTATTGCTTAAAGATCGTGAATGGTTTTGAAGTCTTTACACTCATTACCTCATCGACATGATCGTTACGTACCATAACTGTCCTACGGCGGGTCTCTTTTTCTCTATCGATTCATAATTATGCTTATTTACAAGAAATATTACTTAACAAGTGTGGCTATGTAGATACTTACAACAGAAAGTAATCTTGTTTATATTACATTAACTTATTTGCCAATGGAACCAATGGCATTAGTACATTCAGTCTGTTTATATTATTTAATACTATTCAACAGTATATATGTATCCAGAAAAGTTTATTATTATACATTAAAATCTATACTAACACGTGTATTATAAAAAGAGAAAAATATGTACAAACAGTTGTGAAATAGGAAATAGGCACAGTTTGGTTACGTCTTCATATCGCCTTCAAAAGGTTCATCGTTCTTTGATGGGGCTTGATGTTCATTTTTTGCAAATAGATTTTAATAAAAATATACCTTAAATCTATTTTTAGCAAAAAACAATACATGTTGTTTGTGCCTTTAAATTTTCTTAACATATTGGGTACGTCAATAATACAATTGTTTGTTATGATTTTAGTACTTTGTATTTTTAATTATTTTCGTATAAGATGAAGATTTATTCATTAACTTTAGTTTGAGTTTTCATCTATGCACTTTTAACATAAGTTAATCAGTAAATATTATCGTGTAATTTAAGCAGTCGGTACCTTTAAACTTTACTTTACTACCTTTACTACCTTTAAACTCTATACTTCAAATCAATCTTTAGAATGTAATTATTGCTTTATTTTATTCAAATTGAAAATAATTTTCCCGTTATTTGAAAAATAATTTTATGTTTAGTCATGACTAACTATTTTGTTATACACATAATATTTTAGCTAATTCACTGTTTTTTCTATATATAACTAATTAAGTAATAACTTCTTAATATTTATTTGTCTAAATACTCATATATTGTTTCTGTTAAAATTAGGTGAGTTAGTATCATATAGAAATAGAATGAAAGATAGCTGGCAGAGAGAGAGAGAGAGAGACAAACACACACATACCTATTTATTTATTGCTTTTATCATCAAACTTTTTGTTTTTTAACCCCAGACTTATATTTTTAACATCATTGGCTGGCTAAAACGCTATTAGACATTAAATTCTTCATGTTTCTTATTGATATAGATAAACAATTTATTTGTCTGCAGTGCACTACAAAAGTTAGAAATCAATGAAATTCCAAGCATTCGTAGATCGTAAAAGTCGATTTACAGACCGCGCTCTGTTTCGAACACAACTAACAAAGAAATTGTGTTGAATTGGTTGCATGAACAGAACAATACAGGTACTACCAATGACAAATTGTCAACTTTTGGATAGTTATTATTTTTGTTTATATTTTGTTTTTAATATTGAAAGAGTCTTCGTCTAACGTATGCGATTGAGGACCTTATTTGTTTTGTCAATTAATACATTTTCTTGCGCAGCGATAAATTTCTGTCAACTTCATAGATCTTTAACTCTAGCAACATTAGCAAAAGTGAAATAAGTTTTCTAATAGAATGTGTTTCTGTTTAATCAACGCACCTACCTGTACTACCTAATATTAATAATGTAACGGCGAAAGTTCGCAAAATTCTTTTTAAGTCAGAGAGCAAAATTCCGCAGACCTCATTTTATATACTGGGCTGTAAAACTCCTAACTTACGCGTGAAAAACTAATATTTTCCTTGGAAAACCTTAAAAACGTTTATTACATCCAATTTACAGGAAAGTAAGAAGTAAATTCAATATATTATATACTGTATATTATCATCCACAGTGTTATTATTCTAACACCTGCCAAGTAAAAAAAATGTATTTATAAATATACTCGTAGTAAAGCGGTAAGTTTATATACTTTAGAGTCAACATTGAATCCTGATTGCACCTCTATTTTTCCAAATGATGAGCATATTGCAAACCTATATACCTGACAGTTCTTCATAATGATCTTAAATGTATGAAGTCTGCCAAATTGCACTTGGCTACCGCAGTGGAATATGGCCTTAATGCCTCCAGTTGTAGGAGGAGAGATGAGGATGGGTGGGCCATTGGGATAATTATGGTTGTAATGAATTATGATTAAATGAGTAGAAATTAAGTTACAATGCATGATTATCATTACCATTATTTCAATTGCACGTTACGACTGTTGTTTAGTAATCATTATTGGTTCTTAGTAAGAAATATATATTATAAATTATTTAACTTAACTTACATATTTAGGGTACAAATTTTTTATTTTGAGTTAATTAATACCTCTCAATATTTGAGAAAAAATAAGGTAAAAATTAGAATAACTTTTTAGAAACCCGCATATAACATCCTTTTATAATACTTAATGATACTAAATAAAATGATTTGAAGTAAAGTTTTGCGATTGGCTTGAGGCATACTACAACTCCTATTATACAGGATAGTGACTTTGACATAAAGTGCCTTAGAGGATAAGAAATTAAATTAAAATTATAGAATAATTAGCACTATTACAAGGTACAAAAAACAAGCAATTTGATCTAAAACATAAAATTACGGGTTTTAATTTTCCCCATCATATAATGTAAAGGTGAGCGGAGGCATAAAAATGTAATAAAGACAAAATCCGACCGATTAATTTTTCGTTGGGATTAAACTAGGAAAATATTACAGTTCATTTAAAATTCAATTAACTTTGGTAACGTAATTCTACTTTATTCAAATATAACTTTAGTAGTAAATATGAGTGATAATAGAATTTCGTGTTGTTTGCTATTGGATTATTTAAATGATACTCGTAAGTACCAAGAACATTTCGCAGATTGAAGGTATCCTATCTTCCTGCAGGTATACACAAAGAAGACATATCACCACTTTTGCAAGCGACAATGAAACATTTTTCAAACAAAAGTTGTCTAATGTGGTGTTCACAGCAAAAACTAGGTACGTTGACCCTTCGCCAGTGTACAGTGCCTTACTGTACAGTATTTAACTAAATTTAAATAAATCTCTACATTTTATCAAAGAAATAAATGTACAACTTACTTTTGTTCATCGTTGCACAACCTATGACCGTTAAGGAATAAAGGTAAACGTTGGCCCTTCAGTTTTAGAATTTATAAAATTCACTAACAAAACGAAAGCGATGTGGAATTTAGTGATTTTTTTTATAAACATAATAAATTTGTGTTTTTTTAAAAACTCTTAGAACTTTTCAAGGAAAAAACAGACTACAATCGAATATGCAATATTTTAAATAAATACTTTTCAACAATAGAATACATTTAAGCAGCTCTAACACTTGAAAAATTTTATCAGTAGTCTTCTTGATTCTAACTGCAGTATTGATCTTGTTGGTATAAGTACCAACGCCATAAAATTTATATAAACCCTAATCAGTTAGGTTAACTAAATGTTTTAATAAATTATTTTAATATAATAATATACTAATATTCCCGGATATTTTATTATATATTTAGAAATTCAAAACGGATCCAGGTAACTATCGACCTGCCTCAGTTTTACCCGTATTGAAAAAAATCACACAAAAACTTTTATATAAATTCACAAAATTAACTAGATTCTATTAATCTCCAAACATCAATTTGGTTTTAGGTTCAAGATTAATACATTTATAGCTACTGTCAATCTTGTTACCAAAATAAAACAAAATGTAGAAAACAAAAAGAGAATATAGGTTCTTTAATAACATAGTCATAAACTAGTTTTTAAAAATTATAAAACATCAGAATTGCGGTAAAGTTTTGCAAAGGTTTGATTCATATCTAACGCAAAGATTACAAATAGTTATAATGTATCGCTACCAAAGTGATTTATTACCAGTAACGTGTGGAGTTTTCTAGGGCTCAATATTAGGACCAATAATATTTTTATATATTTGAATTATATACACAAGCTAGAACTAAACGGTTATATCACTCTGTATGTTATGACAGATTGATATTGTTTAATGTAAAGAACAAACAAATTCCGTAGCCTGCATCTTTTACAATCAATAATATCCCTTTGGGCCAAAAAACCATGAAAAGTGTCTTGAACACATAAATTAAATACACACTCATGTGGTTATATCATGGAAGGATCATATTAATGACATAAAAGCTAAATTTGTAATGGCTACTGGCTCATTATGCCACATAAATTACAGTCCACGATATACAATGCATTAGGGAACCCACGGAACGGGGCAAGAACAGCAATGCCTGAAATTCAAACTAAAACTAAACTAAAATAATCAAATTGATCTTTAAATTCTTAAGATATACAATGAATCAAGAAAAATGAATGTTAAATTTTTTTACATTTACAACGTACATTTTTATCAAAAGAAAACTCTCAAAAGGAATAACCACATTAACACAAAATTCACCAAGCAAAAAACAAAATAGCAATTGTAACACTTGCCGAGGTATCTTCTTTGTCCTGGTGAAGTTTAGAACAATATACGGCAAAACAGTGATTACTTTTGAAGGAGCACATATTTTTTTATGAATAACCCTCACATATAAAAAAAGTAACTTTTTAACGTATTGAAAAAAATTGAATTTCCCCAGATTCTTTAAAATAAATTTATCTTTTCTCCAACTTTAAAACTACTGAGCCCAAAATAATGAAATAAAAATACGAAATGCAAGTCCTTATTTATACTTATGAAGTTTATTAATAACCTATACAAAAATCTTCAATCTTTATATCATTAATAATTTCGAACACTAGTTGATGCGAATGTGATTTGAACTTGCATGCTTTTATTCTGTAACTCTTCAATTATTCGTTCGCACTCCGAAGCGGAAGTTTCGCTTCGGTAAGTGTTTGTATAAAAACTGTTAAGTGTTGTTCAGACTTTATAGTATAAGTTATGAAACTTTAACCACACTTTTGATTTTTAACTAACCTTGAATTTTGTTTTGCATCATATACAAAGCTGATAAGAAAGAAAGAGATTAAAAAAAAGAAAACTGACGACCTCTAAAGATAGTTCAATTCATAGACAGGCACGCCACCATCTTATGAGCGATTGCCCCAGGGAATGAGGGCGGAATCCGTTTAAGCAGTGGCGTAGCGATCTAGTTAATTTAATATGTGTGTATGTTACATTTTCGACACAAAATTTTTTGCATAACAATCTTAAGAAATTAAATAGCCTTTCCGGATTAGCATCACTTCTCAATAGTAATAACGTAAATAATATTTGAATTGACTTTGAACAATATTGAATTGTCTATAAACAATTGGCATTACATTATTTCATTCCCCTTTTACATTAATTAGTCATTTTTTATAACCAATTCCATTCCAACGTAAAATTGTAAAGCAAGTGAGCAACCACATAACAATTCATAATTTTACCTACCTTTTGATATGCCGCTGAACCTAAATCTCGTGAGCTCATTTAAAAAATCTCAAAGGTACGCAATAACGCAATATTTGCTGAAGGTAAATCGAAAACAATTGCTAAGCCCCTCCCTGTTGCGCCGCCTGACGAGATGCGGGAAGTTAGTCCATCCGTAAAAAGCAATTCTTTCTAACCGTTTGCCTTTTCATCCTACATTTAATGTGAATGTGTCATAGTTATTTACGTGTTTTTCTTACCGTTCATGAATATACGCGTTTAATATACATATTATCTTTCCGAAATATATTTCCGTTCACAGATACTCGTAACTCTGTCCTATTGAGAGGTAAAAAAACGACGCCTTACGATATTATCATTCATTTCGCTATATGTGTATTTAGTGATTATATTAGGAATATTATTGACAATATAAGCTACTTACTTAACACGTTGGAGAGCGGTGATCTAGGCGTAATAAAATTTTACTTGAATAATATGTATTGCGCGTTGAAAATCTCATATTTAATTATTATTATTATTTTACTATTTATATTTATTTATTTATATTATAAGTTAATGCGTTCAACATCTTAGATTTTATCACCACTTACCATCAGTTAGATTTATTGGCAAGCATTGACTTATTTTATGTAAAAAAAAATTATAACAAATTCAATATTAATTCACGTGCGGAGGCCACAAAATCTCGCCTACATCGATGAGTATGTACCCACATGGCTTGATTGTGAAAGCTTGTCCTGAGGTCGTACATGAAATATAAAAAACCCGAAACTACTTACTACCTTAATAAGTACCACCTATCCATTTTAACTGTTTTATTTTTACCAAAAATCGGATATTATTCTGTATCATTTGCGAGGGGTCAAAAACACAATAATATATGTGAACTTCTCGCCACTGTTTTTTAGGTTCTGAATACTGAAATTGTTGCTTATAATTAGTTCCACTTCAACCCGCTCACGTAGTGACAGCGCTAACGTAGCACGAAACTAATTATTCGTCACTGCGTCAGCGTCAAAAGGGAAAGTGTGTTGAGAGCATTATTGTTTATTTGATTTAAAAGGACGTGTTTTAATGTTAGTGGCCGTACCATAAGGAGCGATCATTTGATGAGTGGTCATTGTTTATACATCCATGGTCATATCTAATAGCTTGCTACTGACCATGACGGGAAAAATGCTTTGTTTGTTCAATTAGCCCTTCAATATTACAGCTGACAATAAATTTAGAATAACAGCTATAGTATTATTTTTTTCTCCGTGCGTTTGGGTCATAATAGATAAACCGGCTAGGGCGGTGAGCATGTTGGGCGGGCGCAACACCATTATCGATAAAATTTAAACTTAGATATAAGTATTTATATTTATTTTTAATATAACTTGTTACATTGTAAACTTTTGTACTTATAGTTTCTTAATACTTACATACCCAATTAATAAATTATTTTAAATCATTATTATTCTTATTTTAATAAATACGTTGTTTTATCTATTTTTCTTTTATTTTCATCACAATCTCACATAATGACAAAACTAAATACACTATCTATAATGTTTATCGACAACAATAATGTGCATCACTTTGCCCGCCCATAAGGCCCGTGAGTGGGAGAGAGAGCAAAATACTCGCTTCACCGCTCCGACGTTTTATGACCCAAACTGCACGGAGAAAAAATTATACTATAGTTAGCGTTTATCGTTAATAATAAACTGGCCAGTACAGAGTCCAGCGGCCTTCATAAGGCGTCATTAGATGTTGCATTGGAAAGCATTGTGTATTACGAATTAGAAATATAATGTTGAATCAGAGATGGATTATCTTATTTACAGTGTTAAACTCCTAAGTTTAATACCATATGCCATTCTTTTATAATTACGTATGAGAAATATAAACTGGATAATATATGTATTCAAAATAACAGACTATTTTATTTTACATAAAATGAATGATGCAATGTTGATGTGTTTCAGAGAAAACATGTGTATCTGTAATCAAATCACGTGGTTCAGGACTTTGCATTCATTCGAGTGTACTACAATATTAGAGATACAAGTACTGAGCTCTGAGAAAACAACAAAGAAATAAAAACAAATATGTAATTGGTATGCATTTGGATAATGTTTTACTCGTTTTTTGTTTATTCATAATGGCATAAATCTTGTTAACGGAGCTTGGTACGTATAATATTAATGATGAAGAGGGGGACTTTTTTGGACGATTGTTATCGTACTTAAAACCACTTTGAACTTTACATAGTAAACAAACAGGGCCTTAAGTAATGTATTTTTCTTAAAATGAACATTATTGGAAATCTCTTCTCTTGACATCTCTACAAAATTTTAAGAATCTTGAGCTTAAACGCTGTTACGATATAATATTTTAGTTGATTGAGTGATTTTTTAGTATTTATGCAACTGAGAATATTATTTGTGACTTATATATTATATATATATATATATATTAAATTTATTTGTTATTTTTAAGATCTAGGACAACATAAGTGGATAGTAGAGTTTTGTTGGACTTGCAGTTCATTTCGTAGTGACTGCGTGCTGTTCCTTATATACCTACAGTGTACAAGGGCATCCATAGACATGGCTGAAATTTTGCAGGTCATAAAGGTACAAAAGAAACAGAGAACTGCTTGTTAGCTGGCTCTCCTACACACCGCAAACACTTTAAAACAATTCACGGCTTAATATAGACGGAGGGTCGAATCTAACAAGGAAGGTTAAGAACCTATCGTCAAGCACCAGTAACGTCGGAATCAATCTCGATGGTATCTATGTACATGAGGGTCATTTCTCGTTGGAGGGACCTGGAGCCATTTTCTAATGTCGTATAGCTGGGTGTGCCACGGGAAAGAATACTTATAGTCAACGATGAATAAAACCCCTCAACATTTTACTGTAAATCATTAACCTTATAAATTTACCAATAGTAAGGTTTATTATATGAGACGATTATGTAATACTTAACATTAACATAGAAATCTACCTTCTCTTTGGGTTTCTCAAAGTGTTTATTTCTTAAATATTCTAACTTAATGTTTGTAGTCATCCCACTTGATGGTAAATGATGGTGTAGCCTTAAATGGTAAAGCGCATTATCTTTGAAAAAGCCTATAGGCTTGACAACATGCTTTGTTTGCTTGCTAGTGTTCCTAATTCTAGGTACGTGTGTGGCGAGGTTAATAACAATTAGGTATTATTTCCTTGTATATTATACATATTCTATCTAGGTCAATTCATTTTATCCTTATGTTTATCTTTTAAATATATAATAAATAACCGTAGCGGTTACGGTTATAAATTGACTTCAACGATGACAATTGTAATTACAGACCTGTTTAGATTAAACTTTGTAACTCATTGAAAGAAAAATAAAAAAATAGAAAAATAAAATTTAAAAATTACTTACAAATATATTTAATAATAAAATATGTATATCTACTCTACCGCTTTTATATTAAACGTCTAGGAAAAGTTTAACAATAAACTTGCTTTAAACACCCTGTAAGTAATGTGTTTCATACTAAAACAACGTTATGACAAAGTGGAACATAGAAGTGGGAATGAACCAGTGAACGCAAACAAATGAGTAACGATCAGTAACTGTTCTAGCACTTACCATATGAGTTAGGGTTCAGCTATTAACTGCTAGTAGGGTTGGCAACTTTCCTGATTTTCAGAGACCTCTAAATATGATAATGTGGTTTGTTTCAGGTACCAAATTCATAATAATGTGATGAGGAAGATTATTAGATATACAATACTCGATGTAAGCGTTTACATACTGCTCACATTACAACGATTGTATTAAACAATCGATTTTAATGTAGTCTAATAAGATTGTGTTCAACGTAGTTTTATTCAAAGTATGTAATTAAATACATTAGAGATCATTATTCGGTAATACGGATTCTGGGTTTACCAATGGAAAGCAAAATATGAAAAAGTTTGTCTATAATCTATAGGGAACTTTTATTCCTAGTTCATCTTTTTGGTAACCCTGAACAGTGTTGGTTTGCAACAGAAACCAGGCTAGGCGATTTACGGTTGGGCCGCACATAAGTCCAACAAAGGGGCCTATTAAGAAAATAATCGAAAGTCCGATAGTGAACGCGATTCAAACAAAGTATATAGTAATTTAAAGTCTATAGCGAGATTTCAGATAACCGAAAAATGAGCGGAAAAGGAAAGGGGGAATTTATTTTTCAATCGAAAATGTAGTTAAGTGTATTATTAATGACAAATCAACGACAGTATCAAAAAGGAATCCCGGTTATTGTATTTTTAATATCATTATTATAACTATGTGCAATATATACTTTTGTTTCCAACCCATAATTGCTTCACGATTGGATTTAAGTTTTTTTATAACGCTTGAGGTCATTCATCTTTGATAATATTATGAAGAACTTTTAGGCGTGCGGGTTTGACCAAAGCAAGTGAAGTCAATTTGTAATTCGTTTTGATAATATTATTTGTAATGTTGGAAATTAAGAAATGTGTGCATACTTCTAATTTGAGTTACTCGCGCGAGAGATCAATGGTTATACTAACTAGGTTATCATTGCTTGTTAATCTACAGCATACTTTCATATACCTAAAATAAAAATGTCTGGAGCATTTTGGCCAGAAAAAAGGTTTTATGACAAAATTTCTAACAATTGGCTGAACTTTCGTGTGGGGCTCTTTTATCCGCAATTGTTCTGCCTTGATAAATTTTAGTCACCATTTACGACAATACCGACTGTAAATCTCAACACGAACCAACAAAATGATTGGACTCTTAGATATCGAGTAGAATTCTTTATAACATTGTGAACGAAAGAAATTGGTCACATTTATAATTCACTGTTGCGACTCGCCCACTATAAAAACGAAAAGTTAAATAAACCAAAAACATAAATTCACGAACGTATCGATGTGTTGCCTGCATTCGAATATTGCATGCGAAGACGCTGTTTCATAAATATTGCAGAAAGCATAACACGGAAAAAGAGTAATAAATTCATATCCACTGAAAAACACAATATAGGGAGTAATGGTTTCTGGTAATCTGAGACTGTAAGGGTATATTTATTGACACAATGAAACTAAACATGAATATCAGAGTGACTTCCTCTTACAGTAAGAAAAAGTAGTCTCATTTATTTTCCTCTTAGCGATAAGGACGGCATGCCCATTGTGGGCCGACACCCGTCAACTGTCAGATTTCAAACTCGACCGTTGGTGTGAATCGTTTCACAGAAAAATGTGGAATACATTTCTCAAATCCTAAGATGATTTTCATGACAGTAAAAGAAGAATTGAAATAAAATAAATGTCAAATATGATGAAACGTCCGCATGTACCTTCGTTTTGTTATGCACGCTTTATATTAAAAATATATTTTGCGAATTTATAATCCTGAGATGAGAATACAATGTGACGTAAATAATAGCTATGGCAATTGCGATTTTCTAGGCCATTCTGTAAAACAATTTTGCGCACGACAACGGCGTACCGGTTTCAGTCAATAAAAAGCGGATTGTATGGGAACGTAGTATCGTTACTAAAGCTTACTCTCCGGCGAAATTAGTAGTAATGGTCATTCGGTATGGCGTACACTATAGATACAGGTGGACTAAAGCATTTTTGTTGCAGCACATTAGATTATAAGTTTTAATTAGTTTACTGTTCTAGTTTATTACTTTAGTTTACCTACTAAATTTCAATTGTAATATTAAGTAGGATTTAATGACAATGTCCCATCAAAAAACGGGTTGTCTTGGTTGTTCACGATATTATGTATGTCAATGCCGCTTCCAACACAGAGAATTCTACGAATAATGCTGAGTAGTGAGTGTGAGCTTGTATTGTTTTGATTATTTGATAGATATAGTCTTGTCTAATGTTATTATTACAACATGTAATGTTGGATGGTTTATTATTTTCCATCATATAGCTAACATGATGATGACCTGGCCATAAATATTAATTGCCATCATAATAAATCACCACGTACACTATAATATAGAAAATCACATTGCAATAGGCCGCATATTCAGAGTGTACCCAACTCATTTATTTAGGCAGGTGAGAATATTATAACTATTTTTTTTTTTAAATTAAATTGTATTACTTTGAATTCTAAGAAACTATAGATGTATTTAGAAGTGATGTTAGTTAGCAAAGTTTGGAATAATTACCAGTCCAGTTAAAAAAAATTGCATATCTGACAAGAGTTATACATACGAGTATTTATTATTTGCGTAGAGTTAAGCACAGGCATTTTTTGCCGAACTATCAATCAATCAATCATTTATTTGTGTAGTAAGATGGTTAGCCATACATAACATGGATTTAACAATATGTTCGCTTACTAGGCCAATATTTGGCGTACAAATTAAGAAGTTAAAAAGAAAGTTACAGTAAATTTTTATAAAATTGATAGTATCAGGCGTTACTTTGCGGAACTTCATTGTTATTAAATTAGTATTAATTTATTTTGCAACAACCGCAAACACAATGTATGATGGTATATACTTCTATATATGCATATAACCTTCCTCCCAGAAAGGAAAACGTGCATTTATGATAAATAAAAGTATATACCAACATACATACCAACCAACCCGTGTTTAGTTCCGAAACAGATCATCCTCAAGGTGAGTAGTGTGTTTACCGCAATGTGATTGCCTGGTATTTTTTTCCCCTCTTACGGGAGGAGGATAGTGAATGCTACATTCATAACAGCGCAGCCGTCTGCGCTGGTTATGTAGGACTCTTACCCACTAAACACCAACCTGAAATGGCTTTGGCCGTGCGGCCTCTAAGCCTTCATCGGATGCGACCGTTCTTTACGGAAAGAAGGGTGCTAGCGGTGCTCCTGAGGGAGCGTCTGCTTTGGAGTTAACACTGGTGTTGTCGGATGGGGAGATTGTGTTCATCTTATGGATGCCACTGACTGTTGAGGTTAGAGCTTTTGACTATGGGCTGCCAGTCGGCAGTCTAAGTAAAACGAGAGCTGGTTGGGGGGCGGAGGATCTGAGAGGGCGTGCCTCGGCCTCCGGTCTTGATGACCTGTTAGAGGAGGAGCGGTGTAATCCGCTGCTTCTCTAATTAACAGATTGGAGTGTTCCTCCGAGGACTTGAAGAAGGTTGTAGAATAGCCTTTGAAGTCTTGTTGGATTGTGGGGAGTTCTAAGTCCCTGTGTAAGTCGGCGTTCCTAACGCACCGGTGGACGTTGGTTGTCTTTCTGCAGAAGAGATTTTGGACTATTTGGATTGGGTAGAGGACACTGGGATTCGCATGTACGAAGACAGGGGCGGCGTATGACATTACCGGTCGAATGCAAACTGAGGGACATTTCTGAGGGACATTTTATCGTGTCGCCCCAACAAGCTGTTGAGATGGCTCATGTAAAAGCGAGAGGAATTTGTCACCTTTCGGACGTGGGACCTGAATGTGAGCCTGGAGTCTAGCGTCACACCCAACTATTTGGCTGTGGGCTTCTAGGGGACAGGAGTTCCTAACAAACGGATATGAGGATCATCGAGTCCAAGTCTGATCTTATAGTGGAAATATACCGCAGAGCTTTTCTCCGCATTTACCTCGATTCGCCATTTGGATAACCATTTTCCTAGCTAGCCCAGTATTGATTTTGGAATTTTATTGTATATTATTGGTGCAATTACCATATAACTTTTACGAAAAAGTTTTGTATTGGAAGGAGTTACACATAACTTGTCTTGACGTCGTGTCCTACGAGAGAATTAATACTTATCTGTGTTTGTTTTTACAAATATAGAATTCAAATACATATGATTCCTGTGCTTTAGGTTACATATTGCTCTGAGGCATTTTTTAATGCGTTGAATACCAGGCATTTGTGGAGTTTTCCCAAAATATTTACTATACGTTAATGTTGACATTACGATACTATGATAGGCTGTTAGCAAAGTTGTCTTGTCTACTACATTTCTTAATTTACGTAACATAAAGGAATACTTACTAAGCCTGTTGCATATTTTTTCGGTGTGAGTTTTCCAATTCATGTTTTTGTCAATTTCTAGTTCCTAAAAAGGTTATAATCTCAACGTCGACAATTTTATTTCCGAGATAAGCAGATTTTTGTTGTCTGTCTTTTAAATTAGTAAAAAGTTTTTTTAGATTAATGTTTATTTAATGTTATTTAATGTTAATTTTTGAAATTAAATTGAATATTGCCATATTTTTTTTCTAAATCCGAATCCCTGCTGGTTTAATACAGAGTTTGCGTCTAGAAATTAATAAATGCAATTGTACATATGTTTATAAAATAATTTTGTAAATGTTGTAGTTAGAAGTACAATAGGTTTATAATTATTTATATCCAATGGATCATCTTTTTTAAACATTGGTTTTATAATGTTTTTTTTTAATATATCGGTGAAAATGCCATGTGCTATACAAGTGTTGGCGTATTAATGGTGAAATCGTATGAGAAACTTCTTATATTATTTTTGTGACGATATATTATCATAGCCTGAAGTATTTGTTGTTTTTAGGGTATTAATTAATGTTTTGATACCTTTTTCTACGGTTAGTCGTAAAAAAGTGAATGCGTATTACAATATTGTCTTTTTGGATGCAGCGTTTATATTATTTCTTCTATTATCACCTATAGCCCGCGGTTGTGTCATGTAAGTGCAGTCATTAGTAAGATAGTAGACAATTTTTTTTAACATTCCGTATATCCTTGGGTATGTTAAGTCATCTGTCTTGGTTGTTATTGTTTTATATGGCCACTTACAAGAGAGAAGTGCTTGTTAAGAATGTCACTATGTGTGTGAATGATTCTATGATGGATTGGAGAATAAAATGGAGGATAGTTAAATACGCCTTTTTAATATACATCCTAAATAAGCCCTAAACTAGGAATATTACAGTTATCCTCAAATAGCGAGCGCTAAACTCTGTCGGTGACTTGTGGGCTGCACAAGAACTTCCAACACTTGATCCTTAATTCTTTTACTGATTCACATTGCCACGAGCTACTTACTATTGGATAGGTTTAAAAGCTAGCAGAGTATTAGAATCGCTACATGTTTACATTTTGTAGATTTACTATGTATTATCGTAGATTTACAGTAATTTTTCAGAGATTAAACAATCGCATACCAATTATTAATTTTTATACTGTTACACGAAGCTATTCTATCGCACAGTTTGTTTTACAGAGATGTAAGCTTACCTAAAGCTTTAACATAATGTGGTTTTGTATACGGTGTTTGTGACAGCACCAAAGTTTATTATATATACCCACGACAAACACAACCCTTGCCAGGTTTGTTGTCGTTTTAATCTCGTTTTCTTCTCTTTTAAAAAGAGCATGGATTACAATGTTTCACAAAAATATTAGCTCATGGGTTGGTATGATTAATTTAGAGAAGTTTTATATGAAACCGTATTTTCGTATATTTTTACCTATTATACTTATAAGTAAATGGTATATTTATTATTCCGTAAAATCGATAATAATCATAATCGTACGATCACTGGCGTTTCTTCAACGAGCATATAACTATCATAACCGACTTTTTTATACTTTTATGCCTATGTATTAGAATTCTACATTATTATGTAGTAATCAGATTGCGTTTAGTACGGATATAAAAAATAAACAATTACGGAAATATTTTTATTCATTGGCACAGCGCCCACTTATTTTCAGTAGCTTCCACTCTGCCCTAACCTTTTACATCGAATGCTCCTTTTTCTGGTTATATTAGAACTGGGCTGACAGTAATATAATATCGATAAATAAAAAGGTTGAACATAATTTTGTAGCATCCGAGGTTTTTGTTCACATGTATTAAATTCAACTGTATATATTTATTTAAGATTGACAAAATGTGTTAATTTATACCGTTCTGAAAAAGCAGGGATAACTTATTGTGGACGAATCCTGCATGCACCCTTAACTTTACAAACTTATATGCGTGATATAAATTAATTATCACTTGTATCGATGAAGGAAAAGACGGTGGGAAAATCCGTAAGCCCCGTAAGGTGTCTAGAGTCTACCGTTTCACCGTTGGCCAGTGAAGTGAACTGTAGTATAAGATTAAAACAATCCACTACTAACTGTACTAAAAGTCGTTTCTGAAAGATGCTTTATTTTATTATACAAAGGAATGTTGTCTGCCAAACTGCACTTGGCGAGAGTGATGGACTAAGCTCTTTATCCTTCGCATTGTGTTATCGACACTATCCAAGTGACATATGAGGAATTATAAGAGGACAAAATACATTTAGATACATTTTACAATCTACATATTTACTTCGTAATATTTATGTGTTTATATCATACGTAATATTTAACTTATATATTGTAATATTAATATAGATAGATGGTCCTTTTAAAATGTATTTGTAAACAAAATTATACGTGAGCGAAGCTAAGAAAAGTTATTTATGTGATAAACCTAAAATGTAATACTCATATGGATCTACCATAAGCTATATCGTGAGGCTTAGTTCCACAATTCTCTGTTCCCTCAGATCTTACTAAAACACAACAGTAACAGGATTTGCATGATACAACAACACAATCCTTCTTAATTCTTATCGTTTCCAACTAAGCAAGCTTGACAGACGTGTAATGAATGTTGCAAGCATTGTTGGCTTAGAAGTTAACAGATTACATGTACCTTTATTTTAATTTCAACTCGCCGTGTTATACACATCCATTCTTTTGTATAAATCCTTCATATTTCAACTTCTCTCAAAGTCGTGTTGAATTCTTATGTTAGACTTCTTTTATTTATTCAATTTTATTTTTTTATGTTTACACGTCTATATCGGATTTTGTTTATTCTGATTTTTATAAGTGTGCTCAAATAATATTGCTTTTTTTATATAAAACAGAATCAGGTGATTAGTATTTTAGTTTTTAAATAACAAACACCCTTGACTCAGTACCAGTGAATGTTTCTATAAAAACAGACACTATCAATGTAAAAATTCTCATGACAATTTCCATTACTTCGTGATAAAAATATGGAGGTTTAATGAGTACGATTTATCTATATATTCATATGATAAAATTTTATCTGATAGTAGTAGTTTTTCTGAAGCGAAGCGAAGGCGGTTTACTAGTGTAAAATAATTATAAAACTTTATCAGATTTGGTTGAATTCCAAATTTCATATGGATTAGGTTTAACTAGACATTTATTTTCATACAATAATTATCAAATACCACGCAGCATGTCTCTCAGATGCTTTTCAAGTGCTGATCGATTAGGGTTAGTGGCCAACTGACTGACTGCCAATTTTGGATTTTCTTATGCCACCTGAAATCCTCTAAGATGGCCTAAATGTAGTTAACTAACATTAACAACCGGGATCGACGGCTTAGCTCGCAATCTAAGGAGTGGAAGTTCTTTTGTACAGTTTTATATTTATTTAACATTCGAATTCATTATTTTTATTTCTACATAAATAAAAACATTAAGTCTGTAAAAAATAGACTACATCTGGTACACATAATGTAAATTTTCATAATAACAATTACTATTCATTTTGTCCTTTATTTTGTAAAAAGCCTGTGGCATTACTACTACGTTCGTTATTTTCAATTTCAACTCTTGATAAACATTTTCGCAAACAAAGAAGCTAATGAGCAGAAAAAGCGTATATTTTATTTTGGCACAAATAGATGTTAAGTCTGCTTATATTTGGAACTATACGTGGATAATTTTTATTTTACACGGACTTATTTTACAAAATACTTTTATTTATTTTGTATGCAACGAGCTTAATTTATCTAACCCAATCCAACCTATTCGTGGTGCACCCGCTGAACCATGGACGTGGTTATGGCGCATGCTCCCTCTTGCAAGAGGTTGCTGGGATTTCTACTACTTAGTTAATGAAGTAGTAGGGTTTTTATTTGGCTACCAGTCTCCTTGAATCAACAGTAAATTTTTTTACGTGTTTCAGTTGCAGTTTTTGAGCGCCATTATAAGCGAGCTCTTTGCTCCCTTCTTTGCTGGATTTTTCCGACTGGCCGTTTATTTTCTCTCTTACTATTCTTACATTGTCATCCAATCTTTATTCAAAACTTTAATTTCATTAGGAACATATTTTGTAGATATTTTTAAACAATTTATGTATCCGAATTAAATATGCAAATAAGGGTCACTTGTATAAAACGAATGAGTCAGGAAAGAAACAGAATGGGTAACTTGAACTGTTCAAATACTAGGGAGATGTGAATCTATATCAATTCTTTTTAAAGTGTTTACCGCAATCAAAGTATATAAGTGTATATGTATTTTTTATTTATTACACTTATTTGGACAAAGTTTGATCAATGTTCGTAAATATTACAGGTTGTGCAGAAAACTCAAAATTATAGGATGATAAGCAGTGATAACAAATATCAAATTCTCATGTTATACACTATTTAAAAACTTTAAAATAGTACCTAATCACATTACCTTATTAAAAGGTACTACAGAATAACAACCACGTTATAAGACGCGGTAAAGCAAACGAATAAATAGGAATATACGGACACCAAACCAAAGTTGGTTAACTGCCAGAAAATTACAGTTTTGCAAATATCCGTACTATCTACATCAATTATGTAGGGTTCCATGCACTACGTATCGATACTGATAAACTTTTATAGCATGTTCTATAGGCTCACTTTTTATTGTGTTTATAATGACAATATACAGTATAATACGCAGTAAATATTTTATTAAATAATTGTGATAAAAATTAAGAGTTAACAATTCGAGTCTATACATTATACCAACATTATTACAAACTATATTAATATTATAAAGTAAAGTGCGAATTTTGTGAATTTGTGTGTCTGCGGAGGGTAATCCCCGGAACTACGGCACCTATTTAAAAAATTCTTTTGCCATTTGAAATGTACATTGTTCCGGATGGACGTAGGCATCATGTATATACACATAAATTAAGGTAGAATCATGATGCTATTCACTTTGTTTTCTGCTATTTAAAGATTACTTGAATTATAACAGCTACGTAATATCGGCTATGATAAATAATTGTACGACCCAAACCAAGTGGGTCAGTCTAGTCATCAATGTGGAAAGTAGAACATAACGGGTCTATACAACTAATTATATTAAAAAGGGTGTTTTGGGGCAGACCATTTACACATTAATCATCCCGGTTATCATATCATACGTGCGACCGTTCGTCAATCGAGACTTGTTTACTCGGTACACGTTTTACGCGTAATCAAAATTGCGATTTTGTCTACACTTGATTATTAATTTGAGTGAAAACCGTGTAGTTAACTGAAATTGAAATGTACCGAAGGTCGTTTATACCATGAAGGCTTTTTTACATAAAATAAGTAAATGATTGACAACAATGTGAAACGTGGTGATGAAGTCTAAGATGTTGAAGACACTAAGTTATAAAAGCCTATTCACTCTCCTCTTGAAGGTTCCCACATTGTAAGTAGACGGAACACCGACGCGGGCAAGGTGTTCCAGTCCTTTGCAGTGCGCACGATGAATGACTATGGAAACCACACCGCCTGTACAGGTGGTACATTTACTACGTAAAAATGGATACCAGCCACACGGCGAGTTGTTCGCTGGAGGAACGGCTATGACGGAATTTTTTCGAACAATTCCTGCGAATCCTTTTCAAATTGTATCCTATACAAGACCGTATGCCTATGCTCAAAAGCTTTGCAGACTGGTTTCGACCAGATTTGGGCCACCAATGAGCCTTTTTGCACACCGCTTCATCGAATCGAACGCTGATAGATGATGACATTTGCCTGGACCAGTCCAGCCGCAGCTCCAGCCGAAATCTGTTTCGTCATGCTGCCCTCCTGAACTTGATTCCTACGGTGCCCGTAGAGTATGTATGAGTACGGGTCAGCAGATTGGGATGAGATGCGTCATTATTTGCATCTTATCCTTGGCAGCAAGTTTGCTTTTCTTCTGAAGTTTCAAGCATTGGATTACTTAATCCCTTTTTCTGACATCTCCGTCAGTGGCAAAAGCTCGCCCTTGGTTTAACGCCGATTGTGCTCAGGCTGAGAAGCGCAAAAATAAGGCGTAGGGTGTCGATAAAGGGCCTCATCAGTTGCAACACTGAGGTGATCAAATAACTGACTTGTACGTGGTCACCGTTGTGCGATATAAACCCAAACTGTAGAGAAGGTGTGGTCTTCAAGGTGAAGGAGACGCTCTCAGCAAATATCATTGCGGGCGTACATAGATACTCCAGCAAGAAGGCGAAAGTTGTGCTCTATTGTGTAACCTGGATAGTCAAAGTACGCTACGTTGGATGGACAAATAATCTACGTTTCCTCAGGAAGAGCAATTACGGCCGCGCAGTCTCTGGATGGTGGTGGACTGATGACAGGTTATAGTGCAAGTCACTTATATTGGTGCTTCGGATCCCGCTGCCTTCCAGAGCTAAGCTCCCGACACAACATACAATCAATTCATCACAATCGGTCTCACTAACGCAACGGAACTATTCAGACCCATTCCTCATTTGACTACATCACGCATCTGCCGGAGCACGACGAATCGCTTGGTGGCATGTCGTTGTCTGATTGGTGCTAACCAAAACCAGCAACCGATATTATGGCCTACCACCGGTGTCACTGCTAATTTTGCACTTCCTAGAAGACACATGTAAGGTATTTAGTTTTGCAACCTACTGATGCAAGCAGCCCATCCCCCAAATTATTATTATTTATCATTGCAACAAGCAATTAGGTTTGTATTAATCACATAATAAAAATAAAGTATTAGTTGTAGGTACTTCTGAGAATTGTAAACCAAGTACTTGGTTTTTATTGTGAATGAAATTAATATTATCAACATACATTTGTAAAAAAATTACGTTGTATAACAGGATTACGTAAAGGTTAATTAATTGATTATTTTGTTGTGTCAAACAATTGTCCAGAAATGTCTTTCGATTAAATAGTAAATAAATTAGCCTCATTTATGTATGAATAGCATTCGAAAATAACTTTATTAGCACCACATTTATAAGGGTTTTAGGGATAGAATTTTCATAATTTATAGTTCAAATTATTTTCATAGCTGGAATCGTTCTGAAATTACTAAAAATACCGATAAAAATATACAGATAGCAGCCATAAAAACTGGGTTACCGAAGGTAACTATAAATATTCTTCTTTTGTTGCCTTGCGAAGCGAATTTCATCTCATTTAGCACGTCATTAGTGATTTTCTTGCTTAAATTACGTACTGCAAAGATTTACATAGCGTTCATCACGGAAAATTATAATTTGTATTACCTAATTGCATATTATCTATGCCAGGAGTCACATAAATCTATAAAAGTATATATGTAGGTATTATATTGTGTTTATTGTAACACATTAGCTGATTTACTCATTTTGTTACGACTTTCAAAAAGAGGAGGTTCTATTTTCGTGTGTTTATGTTTTAATTTATTATGTACGAGTATGTTCAGCTATAACTTTATTTGTGTTATGTATTTATCGAGTTTCAGGCTTTTTCTTTGAATCTACGACAAATGGCTCGAAATTGGATGTTTTTAATATAGTGAAAATCTGAAGATAACAGCTGAAGTAAAGAGTGTAACTTCCCAATAGGTAGTAATAACTGAGCAGTGTTTAAATAAATTTGATGTAGTAACAATAACATTGTAAAATCAGTCCGTTATTGATTATCTCAGAGTGTGATTCCTGGCACCAATATCAATCATTTAAGTATGTAGCGCTTATTATGTTTTTTAAAATTAATTTTCGCTTTTTATTACTATGTTGCACTTTATTTTTAATTTTTTTAAAGCTTCTTATTAGAAAAGTATGTTATTTTTGAGAGCATACCTATTGAGTAGGTATTTGATAATTGTAGTAATAATTAAAGAAACATGTGTAATGTTATAATAGTTCCAAAATTTGTAAAGTATATTTAACCTAGAGATAAATATTTCGTACCTACTTTTGACTATGCGAATATGTATTCTGTTTCAGTACCACAGGCAACAAAATGACTCTCCTATCGTATATCAAACCGTTATCAGAATAATTACATTAGGTAGTACAAACTTATTTTTAAAGTTTTCTCATGAAAACATTACTTTCAAGTGTACCCTGATATTAGCTTTCGGGTTTAATCTAGCCAGTTTACTAACAAAGGTAACTATAAAGAAATTTTAATGAAAAAACAAAAACCTGCACACCTGCTTTAACAATACCTGTATTATATAAGTAATAATACCTACTCGTATGAACTTATATACTATATACGTTGTTGCTGCGCGTAACAACGGCGTAATAGGAACCACGTTTATCCATGTGTCGCGTATGTACTATAAAACATATTATTATGGAGTAGTCCGGGCCGGAGGGCTAATTGGGCTCATTTTACTTGATTATAATTAATTCATTCATACACGCAAGGGTGCCTCGTTTTTAAACTATACGCATACAGTGGTACAGATACTATGGAAGTTTTGTATTTTTTGCGTTACTTTTTCAGACAATGTGACTATTTTATTGCCCCGTGCTTCTGTGAGAAAGGGGCTTAAAATAAAATTTTGTTTCCGTTAATGGTTTGTTTTTCCTCGCAAATTTTTAGAAGAATTTGGAATTATAAGTACAAAATTAAAACCCCTAATTAGGATCGTAAGCATTATTAAATTTACACAATTTTTGAACAGGTCCTGCATTTACAATTGTCATTGATACGAATAGTTCAACACAGACAAATTTAATATAGGAATTCTGTTTCAACATTCGAACGCCCACGTCTGTTGCTATTACTTTTTCAAGATTCAATATTGGATCCAATGATATACAACGGTGTATTTTTATTCAAAATTTATTCCGGTGTTATTTCATATTTGCTGATAGGACGAAGGATACTCGGAACGCATAGTAAATAAGTTAAAAATAATTAGAATTAGTAGCGTTCTCTTCGTAAATATCTAATCAGCGTGTTGACACTTATATTCCCGTTATGTACATATTTACGTCACTTCGATCCTAAAATGTTGACAAGTAACAATCAGCTTTGTTTCACAAGAGGATTACTATATTGGTCGTAATGTTTTATAGAGTAATAATTGTTACAGACAGATTGTGAATCATTTATGTATTTGTTTTCTGGAAGATAAATATTTCTTTTTACTTATTCATCTATCATTATTATCTTTATTGTAACCTATAATTGTTCTAGTGCTAGGCTGCGGTCTTCTCTCCTGACAAAGTACATGTTGGCAGACTTCATACGCCTTAGAGATTAAGGTTCTTCACAATGTTGTTCTTTACAGCAACACGATGTTCATTCCACTAAGCTACTACTGCTTGTTAAACTTTTACATACAAATTGACATTTGACAACAATCCCGTTAGACAGTTAGCCGTTAAGTTATTCTGGATGGTAAAACGCACTATCATTGAACAACTGTAAGAGAGAAGACTTGGAACGTATTTCAATAGTGCTAGACGCCAAGCAGATTGTTCGTAGTTTTTATGTTGGTAATAGCTTCTGACAGTATTTAACAACTGTTGTCTAAACATAATAAATGGGACTGTAAAGTAATGGCGAATTAAAATAACCAAATGTTCACTAATATCTTAAGCAATGATTAAAAAATTCCAGCCTATAAAATTGTTGAAGTAGGTACTTGACCTTTGAATTACTGTTTTACAGTCAGTGAGTAAGCACTGTAAAACAGGTAATTTGATTGTCGTAATGGCCTATCGTAAACGGTGAAATGTCGTGACATATAATCTAAGTGGATTTACTCTTATTGCATAACATACTTATGTGTAGGTACATTTTGGTGTTTACGATGTAATTTTGTAATGGAAGTGTGGGGTAAATCTATACATATAATTAAATTGTAACCTATCGATTTTTGTACATTAAGCGTATATGATAAAAACTACTATTAGGGACCTTTATTAATGCAATAGAACCCAAAACAATAATTGTTAGAATTTTTGTCTATTTGTCTGTGCCTTCGTTCGCGAGAATCTCAGAAACGGTTTATCTGATTTTATTACGGTTTTCAGTAATGTATGACAGTAAGTCACATTATTTAAAGTTCGTTTTATTTAAATTCATTCATAAATAAAAAAGTTATGAATGAATATATATTCGGGAGTTGCCCATTGGAACTTTTAAGCGTCGCATTAAAACACAATTTATAGGCAAAGGATATTATAGTACAAATGAGTACATTAATGACAAGGATGCCTGGAAAAATTAGTGTCGAAACCAGTTCCGCACAGGTTTAAACTTTTGTAATTACCATATGTTGTTTAAAGTAATAAGCTAGTAAATAAATAAGCTAGTAAAAGATGTGCTGAAGAGTTGCTTTCGTCGTGTCTTCTCCTCATTGTTAAAATACCTTTTCGAAACGGTGGTAGAAGCAAAAAATGACGTTCATAAGTGAATACCTATATGATTAAATGATTTTGAATTTGAAATGTGTATTTCTAAATCGCGGAACGAGGAAAACCCAGTCTTAAAATAATGCAGATGCTATTTTTAAGCGTAAGGTGGTTTTTTAAAAAAGCGAAGCAAGGGCAGTTTGCTAGTAAATAATAATGATAAAACAATAATGTTCGGTTACAATAAGCAGCATTCTACAGTATCTCTCCTCATTTGAGGAGTATTATCTAACACGCTGGTCCAGTGTGGATTGATGGTAAAACCAAGTGTCAAAAGTTTTTATGGTACCACAAGGTCTTCGATGCGACTTAATGACTGCTATCTGACGATAACAATCGAGATGGATGGCTTAATTTATCCTCCGCAACACATATGCGCGTAACAAATGTTTGTGAGTTGCAGTCACCCATGTAGCTTAACTCCGTTGATCACTTATTGTGTAGGTACGTACACAAGTCGTTGGGTAATGAACGCTTCAAATGAATGTTATAGATTTCCTTGACATTTGAAGCTGTAAAGGCTATAAATTTAACTAATAATGATTAAGCCTCTTTGCTCGTATTATTTACAGATTGCCGCAATATTAATATAAAATATTTTACTAGTAAACGAACCGAAAAATTCTGGGTACCGAACCGAAGCTATTTGCAGGCAATAAAATTGCAATATAATCTGGTTACTGTTTGAATAATTTTTATGCGGTGTTTCGTGTTAAAAATATTTTGTAAAAACTTGTTGGCCTCTGTCATGTCAATTATTCATTGAGTCATTATTTTGCCACTATAACCGGAGTATTAAAATAATACTAATTAGGTATTGAAAGATTTAACTTTGATTACTCAACCCATACATTGCTCAGGATTATTTTGAACGAAATGTTGCACGTTGTTTAAAAAAATAGAAATTGACCAGGCAGATAAAAACCCCCTTGAATCAGTACCATCAGGAGCAGGTCAGATGCAAAGAGAATTGAACTTCCAAAAGAAAGGACGAACGCCATTGCCTCGTCCGTTTTTTGATGTCTAGTAACAGTCAGCGGTGAGTGAACATGTATGTTTCACTACTTATAAAATACTATATTTATGAAACGCTGCGAACCATACTGGATCAAGTTGCCAGAGAAGTAGCAAAAGTTGGTAATTTATAAATTCAGAAGCCACGAATTTCCAACAAAATGAGCTTAAAATTGGCAGGGTGACGTTCGAGTGACGGTAGAGGTTTATAAATAATATGTTGGAACCAAATTAACGTGGCAAAATTATGTAATGAATGGAAAATGGCACTCCTTCGTACAATCTTCGGCCAGGCATAAACAAAACAAAAGTAACGTTTATTGAATGTTAAACTTTATGTTTTGTTAAACTTCACACCGATTTCAAATATAGTATGTATGAGTTTGCAGAGCATATAATAATAATTGATTTAAACTAATTTTCGCATTTTAATAAGATACTGAAATTTTTTAAGTCGATAAATTTTTTTTTAAAAGCTTTTTATTTTCCGATTTTTAGTGTAAATAATGTGTACGTATTAAGTACGGTATTATAAAATCTATTAAATAAATGGATGGGCAGATCACGCGCTTGATTATACATAGGTGGCACGTTTGTCCAAAAGACTACTGAGTAGTTTCTGTTGATTTATCTTAGTGTCATCCTGTAACTCTGTAAACATTACGGGGTGGTGTTGCTATTTTGTCATCAGTTGAGTATTATGTGGTAATGACTCTTAAATACAAACACATCAATAATGGCTTGGAATTGTAATTGGTATCGAAAGGAAACAGCTGAAAACACGCGTAGATTATTTTAGTCCGTTGAGCGATTCAATTTTTCAATACACTAATAAAAGAATCACCAAAAAAAATCTGTTCATACACAACGGAGTAATGGCTGCAAAATCTTTTTCATCCTTTTTCAAACTAAAAAACAAGTAAAAACAAGTAATATTTAAAAAATAATTAAGTCTATTCCTACTTGAATCAATTTTTTTTTATCATTTGATTTTTATTTGTTACTGAACAAACCAGTTGGGTTTGTACATGAGATACAGTGACATCTATGTTTCTTACATTCAACTGACTTGTTTGTTACGTTGTAATAATATTCACTTCTTTGGTTTTCAACGGAATCATCGATTTCGCAGAAGTTTTATGATTCAACTTTTAATTTTACTGTGTTTTTTGTATTTAAGATAAAAAAAATATTAATTCATATTTCAAAAATAAATAATATTAACATTAAGTGTCATTCACTATAAGTTAAAAAAATTAACACTGTGATGTATTATCATATGATTACTGGTATAATATAAAAATACCAATCGGGCAATATTATTAATGAGTTTCATAACATCCTAACACAAGAACATTACGTCAAAATGCAGTTTCGTGGGTAAAAACTGTAAAACGAATGAGGTACAAGAAACCCATTAAAGCTGGAATTGTTATTTGTTATGACGCATAGTACATAATTCATTTGCACAGATTGTAAAAATAAGTGAGTGGATATGCATTTTTAATGAGAAATTAGTAAAACATTTTCATGTAGATATTTTTACTGATTTTTTTTTAAATAACACAACTTGTTTCACTTAGTCAACATAGACATCAAAAATGCTCTTTTACTTCTATTACGGATTGATGAAAGTTTTACGTTTTCGAAATATTCACCTGTGTTCTATCGTCTTCATACAACTGGGTCGAAATATCGGTATAGTAATTAAATCGTGAGGATGGGTTACAATTACAATTTAATAACTATATTCAGCGAATATCACTTCAGTTAAGTAGGTAGTCTCAATCTATACTGAAATGAGTAAACTAAATTAAAAATAAATTTATTCCATAGTTACAAATATGCACGCCTCCTATAAAGTAGAACCACAGACAATATAAACTTTACTAAAAGCTTTATTGTTTTAAAACTATCTAAATCAATTTTAATGGAGGCCTGAGGCTAATCGAAAGTATTTTCATTACAAGAACTCGATATCTTAAACGACTGCGCTGGGAATTTAAGAAAAGTTCTTGAAATTAGATGTAGTCAACGGATTATAAAATCAAAGAAAATTCTTTCCTTATAATTATTTCCAAAGGCTTGTCCATTGTCTATGTAAGGTAATTTAGGATGTTTTATAATTATAATTAATAAACATAATTCATGAAGTAATACAATGAGCTTACAATGTCATTGGAAAAATCGTTAGATATAAATTTTAGGTCATTTACATATACAAACAAAACAGTAGATTAAACACAGCATAATAACGGCTAAACGATTAGTTCTGTAATTGAGTCGGCACGTTCTCGATGTCTCGACACAAATTGCGTAATCAAGATGGTAGTGGAGGCCATTGTAGACTTACGTTGCTAGTTTAGCCTTGAGCACTGCGTCGTGAGTAGGTGTCTTGTTTAACCGTAACTGGTTCAACAAGAAGATAACATTCGAGAATTAAGTTTCATTTAGTTATCACTAGTGACATTCTCATATCATACATAATGCTAGACGCAAGAGAAGTACTAGTAAATTACTATTTGTATGTCTGATCCTTGTCAATTTGCGATAAATTCGCATTCGCTGTTTACATAATTACCAATAATAACATTAACGCCTTCAAACTTCGAATTCTTTGTCAGATTAACAAATACGATTGGTTATTGTAGAGATACTGTCGAGTGTATATAGCGTCTACGTGGAAAGAATAATGTTATGATTGAGTAAGGTAACAATTATTTAATCCATTTTCCCGCCTTCCTGCGTATGGGCAGTGGCTGTTTGATCATTCGAATGCCGCTCTCCCGTTAGATACTCGTCGCCAAGTTAAAATGGTGTGTACGTATTTTTGGTTTTTTCAAGTTGTGTACTTAACAAAAAATATTTATAACTATACAGGAGGATTCAAAGTATTATATTATCATTAAGACATCACTTCTCAGATTCGAATGTCTCAGGCGAAGAGAGATTGCTATGACTGGGTAAGAATGTTTGATTTTACAAACTTCACAACTTTCTGTATGTATGGGAGAAATCTTTGCCTTTGACTACTATTTGCCTTCGCTGTAAATGAATGTAGTAAATATTTTATAAGTCAAGTGTATAATTTTTTTTTTTGGCTCACGTAAATACTATACTATTATGTACTATAGGTTAAATGTATGTTGACAAGAACTCTTATTAGATCAATATACACAAAAAATCGTTTAAATGTGTATCAAATAGTATAATTTGCTCAATAACCAATCGAATTTGGAGATACGTAAAGGATTCAAAGTTTAACAGCTCTTAATTGTATTATTGGAAATTTTGTAAACGACGAACGAGAATTACTCGCAAATTGGCCCGTGGATCCGACGCGCAAGTACTAATCCGTTTACACGCGCTTAACTGACTCGTTTGGTAATGAATCAGTAGACGGCAGGCGACCGGCTATGTTGTGTGATTCGAATTAACAAAACTTTCTGAGCTATTAAGTTACAAATATTCCATACGTGTAAATAGTAATACATGTAAATAGTAAACCAAGTTTCAAGAAAATTTGCTAGTGTTGAGTCGCTACCATTTGTGGTTTAAATATAATTTTAAATATATATATATATATATATATATATATATATAAACGTATATAATAAAATAAATATAATAAAACAAATATAATAAAATAACAAAAAGGCACGTGATGCGATTTGGCAAATTTATAAAACGTATAAACAACACAGGATATTTAAATTAATCGGGAATATAGCAAATACGGTTCTGTGAATCTAGTGGTTTCAATTAGAACCCTGATTCTTTTTATGATCGTCAGCTCCAGAATGCACCTACAGTTATAATAAAATAATGTCGGATCTTGGGACAGATAAAGTTTCTGCTTACATAAGTAAATCGTAAATCGAGCTTACGGAGTGAGTATGAATTGTTATAGAAACTAATTACAAGAAATCGTTTCCTTTTACATACTCCTGGTCAAAATATTGCTTTATACAGATAAATACAAAAGAACAAACGGATAAGTTTAAAAATAGTCATCGGTAATTATAGACATGATCTTTTTTATATTATGCTAGTTACCTGTGCTCGCTTTCCTACGGGAAATTTGATTTACGCGTTAACAAATAGGAACCACGCCCGAAAAAAGCGTTGCTCACTTTATCAGCGTTTTATAAAATTTTCCTGGTGTCATATACCTTAAACTGTCTCGTGATCAGCAAACATATGGAATACAATGGCGTAGTTTTGACCGAGAATTTGTTTTATACTACGTCCATCCGGAATAATGTACTCTTCATATGGTAAAATATTTTTTCAAATAGTTACAGTTGTTATGGAAACTAACCTCTGCATACACACAAACTTACAAAATTTGCACTCTCTTTCTCCAATATTATATATTAGGATAGACTTAGTACTAGTACAGTATGTGGAATGTAATGAAATTGAAGATTTTGACGACTTGAAGTAAGTATTTTTAATAAAAGTTTTTGTGTGATTATGACTACGAATATTCATGAACGCGGTGCTCAAAACTTAAATAATTGCGCGTACCGCGAGTAAGTGTTGGGATGGAGAATTAGTTCAGTTATCCTTACTTCAATAGGTATTTTATTTTTTGTCACTACTACTTAGTTACCTATATAACTATGATATAAAATTATTTCGTTTATTTAACTATAAATATGATCGCCAAAAAGATATCTTTCATATGTTTGTTACTTAAAAAACCGATGCATCATTGTAGGTGAAAAATATCAAATGTTTTTCTACTATAAGAATTTTTGAGAGTTGAAACCAATAAATCTTACATGTGGTACAAAGATATCTTTCATATGTTTGTTACTTAAAAAACCGATGCATCATTGTAGGTGAAAAATATCAAATGTTTTTCTACTATAAGAATTTTTGAGAGTTGAAACCAATAAATCTTACATGTGGTACAATTCTATATTCTAACAATGATATAATGGCGTAACTTTCCTTCGAAGGTTACTAAAGTTACCCAGTATAAACGTTTAAAGATTTTAACCTACCTGTTTGGGATTGAAGTTTTATAAGACCTAATAAAGAATAAGGAGGCTCCCAGCTTCCTTTGGTGATGCCGAAGTCAATAGGCAGTGTTACAACTTACCATCAGGTGCTCTGTTTGTTCGTATATTTACTATTCATTAAAAAAATTGAAGTTCTCGTATCCATACAGATTAAGCCAGTCGTAAGTGAAAGTTCAAGTCAAACAATTTTTGTATGATCAGAAGATGCAATAAGAAAAAAAAAGAAACAAAATATTCACTAAAAGATAGATTAATAAAAGTAATGAAATCGTACCAACTTAATTTGTAAGATTTTTTTTTATGTAAGAAGACGAGCCACCTCATGGTAAGTTGTTACCGTTGTCCATGACCATGAGTAACACTATAGGTATCACTGATGTATCGTCGGCCAAAAAATAAGAAGAAAGAAAGAAAGTACTGGCGCTCAAGCCCTCAACTGGAACACGACGAGTCATTTGACAGCTGACTCAAGCAGGTTTGTAGCTAGCCAGGCAGGCTCCACGGAATGATAATAATGCTAGTAATTATATTCAAGACTTAATAATAATATTGATAATATAATTCTGACGCGAACTTCTATCACCAAGCATGCTGACTTCTGTCGCCTCATACGACACTCTGTTCTGCCAGCATGGGATTGGGTCGAGTATGCTAGGCCGTCCCAATCCAGCCAAATTTAGTTATTAAATTTCTATATTAATACTTTTAGATTTTAATGTAAAG
Organism: Megathymus violae; assembly: GCA_003671415.1. Lineage (NCBI taxonomy): Eukaryota > Metazoa > Arthropoda > Insecta > Lepidoptera > Hesperiidae > Megathymus > Megathymus violae. The sequence goes on along the minus strand of PDGT01000004.1, from coordinate 1,553,123 downwards.
AAACAAAGGAACGGAATGATATTTGTTAATCGTTAACATAAAACGTCAAATAAAATACTGCTTATCTGTAGCATTTGTTGACGGAGTAACCTATTTCATTTAAAGTCCCTCCGCAAGCAAAGGTCGATCCTCAAGCCAAGTGTAATAATTAAAATATAGAGGGAACAATGATACGTCTCGCTTTGCTCAATGTTTATTAACGGTAGCATGAACCCTTTGCGATTTCAATTTTCGAGGATCCGAGAGCTTTTCGCTAGAAAGAGACAGATGAAAATGTATGCGACAAGGATGGAGGCAGAAAGTTTCGTTATAATAAAAACAAGTTCTGTTTAGAACAGTGGTTCCCAAAGTCGTTTGAACTGCAAGTCCGTTTAAACGAAAGTGTGTTTTTGTACTTACATACACACGTAAGAAGTTATAAATAATTATTTGTCGTTCTCGTTACAAAACAAAAATAGCTCAAATAAATTTATCCCGCGTGCTCCCATTCTACGTTTGTAAAAATTACTAGGGAACCATAAGAGTATATTTATATACAGGCTGCTTGATTTCGGGACAAATATTGTGGATGCGCGACGATTATAATGACACAAAGGTAACAAATACATCAATTTCCTTTAAAGCCTATAATCTATTTATAATATTAAATGTTTGGTTTAATGTCCTGTACATAAATGTAGCTTAGTGATACTCATAGATATAGATATTTCTACAATACATTATAAAATATTATGTAGGTATTTAAATAATACTAAATTAATAATAATATATGCACTATAAACTCAAATTAAATGTTTTTAAGGTAGTTGTATCAATTCTTATAAACGTATAATCTATTCTATGGTCTCTACCAACCGACAACTGATCAATTTCTTAGCGTCAAACATAATTTTCAATTTTTAATATTATATTTCTGTGTAGTTAACTTCGTGGGTTGATTTTAAGTAACGATCTGCGTGAGCATCCTAAAAATTCACTCTCATCATTTTTTCCAAACGTGCCAAGGAAGTATCTAGAACTTAAAAAAATTAAAACTCAATAACATTTTATAAAAGATGAGCAGCACATTTAAAATACTTCTTTATTTTATGAGTACACGTTTCGTAAATGTGTGGAGAGGATTTTTATTGAAATAGAAAGATACAATTTCTGTAATTGCTTGCGAATAAGGTTGATATGTTTCGATAAAGCAATAAGATTCTCTTTTGTGCCTATAGTTTCAGGACTCATCCGCTCGCGACCCAACTGTGGGCGATTAATACTTTGGGAGGTGCTGATTTAGAGAGTTCCATTAGATCGCTCTTTGTGGGGTGTCATTTTATTACATGGGCACTACGTCGGACACAAACGTAGATATAATAAAAGTGTATCCTGTACAAGGAAAACTTTCATCTGAAATATTAATTAAACTTAGACTTGCTCTAACTTATTTTTGTAATCAACGGAATAATCAGTTATAAGAAATATTTTTATATTACATTCCTTATTGTTGTATATTTTCTTACTGAATTTGTTGTTTTAAAGTTACTATTATATATATTGTATAGTATTAAAAATGTCCATAAAGATTCGTGAAACGGATGAAATTAAATATATTTCATGTCTCTAAATTTGTATTTTATTTGTTCGTTTTCAGTCGTTAAAACTGGAAACTATGCAAATTCTTAAAGAAATAAGGACATCTAAATATCGGTGTAGACTGTCAGGTACCTAATACCGCTTATCGTACTAACACTTTTTAGGATCATTGCACTGGTGAGAAAGCTATATGTTGTGTCACTAATATAAATTCAATTTCGGTCTTGTTCGTGGGGCACCTTGCTGAACAATGAACGAGGGTATGGTGAGCGGTTCTGCTTGTTCGAGATTGCAGGGCCCCTGGTAGGGTTGCTACAGACCTGGGTAGCCGCCCCCCTAACTATTAAAATCAACCGTGATATATTTTTGCTTGTTTTAGTTGTAGTACCGGAGAGCCACCATTAAGCAGGTCTCCACTTTCGTAAGTAATAAGTATTATGGACGTCTACTTTTTGCCAGATAAGCTGTTTTTTCGATTCTCGGTTGTTTACTTTAAAAAATGTCTTTCAATTAAATTTTTTCTCTAAAAAAAGTTTCCTATTTTTAAATTTTTAGTGTAAATATTCTTTATTACGTAATAAGTATGGAATTACAAATTTGTATAACTGGGTGAGCAAGTCACGTACTTGATAATAAATGCCACGTTTGTCCAAGGTACCATTAAATTTCTGTCGATTAATCTTAGTGTTATGCCTTAAGCCCTTATCATTAAAAGGTACTGGTGCTTTCGTCAACAATTCAGCATTATGAAATGATCACTCCTAGAGGTAAATTTTTCAGTAATGACTTTGCAATGTAACCGGCACTACAAAACAGCTCAAAACACGGTTGAATACTGAAATCCATTGGGTGTTGCATTTTTTGGTTCCAAAATGGTGTATCAGACCCTAAGATGGTTAATGATGCTCCGGTTTTGCAATGTTAGTGTTACCACTTCAAATATATCTTTAAACGCAGCTGAAATATTCATATCCGTTGAAAAGTTCCACTCTATATTTTGAACCCATCATCCTCCATCTCATATTTCTAAAGGATCAATACTGAGCCGTCTTCTATAAAATTCTATACTAAAAAAAGAATCATCATAATCATAAAAATTGTTCGGTTCGTGTGTGTACTGATTGTGTATATCCACCAAAACGATTGGACCGATTTGAATGAAATGTTTTGTGTTATTTGAGATCGGTGGATGGCTTAGATTTACTATTAGGCACGGTAATATAAGTAGGTGTAGGTGGCGCTGTCATCGGATTCCATGAAATTCGTTTTTTATTTCCTAACTTTTGGGTAGGACAACGTGTGCTGGGTTCACATATATAATATATTGAGTATTGATTTATAATAATATATATAATTGTTTAAGGAACTGGAATTTTCTTCAAGTTCTCCATTATTTATATGTGTGTATACACACTATATATGTAGAAAAATGGATACAGTTTGTTAAGGCGATATGTTGTAGTATGTCTACGGCATGTAGGACCTACGCCATGATGATTTTAATTCAGAGGTGTAACTTGCAATGCAGTCTACTTATACATATGTATGTTTCAACAGTAAAGAGAATTTAAACTCAGGAGTTTTAAGAGGAAATAACAACAATTTTCATACAACTCTAAATAGTTTATTACCTAAATACACCTTTGACATAAAAACATAACATGATAATATGTATTGCTAAGTAAACTCATTTAGATTTTAAAACAAATTTAAAATAATGCGCTCACTTACCATTATGGGCTAAAACACTAAAGTAATATTCCATTATCTTTTTTAAACGAGACTTTCAGCACTGTAAGAATATATTTTTTAAATTATTCTAAGCATATGTGATGTGATACGAGTATGACACGTTACACTAGCCATTACGTTGGAACTTTGATTCAGAATTTCTTTACAGTGTCTTGATACTACTCTCCTAAAGGTTATTTTGTTTTTTTAATTTTTAAACTTCGATTCTGATTTTATTGTAGTATAATTCCATTATGTTTAACCTTACAAAAATTTTCAAACAACTTACTTCGTGTCTCAGGTATGGATTTAACAAATACGTTCAGGACCTTCTGCCGACAATTTGATGCCTTTTTAATTAACGGCTTAAGCTGTGGGTTGTATGGCGGTTGATATGGTTATGGTGATATTATTTTATTAAGTAAAACAAATCAAATGTAACAACCTATCTATACAAGTATTTTGGATACACAGATAGACTGTAATATCAAAATTATCAGAAAATTAAAACCAGCCGCGGCTTTGCAAGCAAAAAAAATTAAGTATGTTTATTTAATGATATGCTTCTATTTCCAGTAGCTTTAGTTAAGTAACTAATTATTTAATCAGTTAATTGACCGACTCACATCTGGTCCTAACAATTACGAAAAGAACAGCAAAAAATCTACCAAGTCGGTAGAGCCGTTCTCAAATTACATATGGACTCATACACATGCGCCAATTGATGTTTATTTATATAGATAATTTTTATCTTCACTTTATGGCTTTTCTGCCAATTCTATGGGAATTTCAACATTCAGAAAAAGCCACCAGTTTTGCAAAGCCTGAAATTCGGTACAATCAGTTCAGCCTTATTCATATATTGTAAATATCATTCTTCTTAAGAAAACTATAATAGTATTTTTAACTTATATAATATTTATATAAAATTTCTTTACAGAGATCTCTAAGAGAGTCTTTAGGCCTGAGGATTTACATGGCGAGTACTGCCCTTTTCTGTTATATAAAAATGGACTCAAAATCAGCAATTAATCCTCACAACAACAGATCATAAGTTAATGTACTGTAAAATAAACGAATCTTGCTGTTTGTACGTCGATTAAGTTTTACTTTCTTAACAGCGTAAGCACTAGTACTGTCTCTCTGACAATACTTCAATATGAGGACTCTATTGTAATCGGGAGTCTATAGTAAGGCCAAGAATTGTTGTTAAATTTACTAGTTTAAAAACTTCCTTATTGATACAAATTTCATTGCAACCTCTCTCACATTTGGTAAGGTTAATTTATAATACATTTAGTTTTTAGTTTTTAATATAAGGCTAACATGTAAACCAGTGTATCATTTGGGAAATAGTATAGTTTACATCGTTAAAACATTGTTTTCTTCTATTTAATTCAAAAACACTATTATATTGTAATTTAGATCAAAGAGACTGCGGTTTTCGATTTAAATATTATCTATCACATGAACTGAGCGTCCGAAGTGGCGGGTAACAGTATTTACGTTAACTATTTGTAACATATCGGTGATCGTATTAGATCGTGCTCAGGTTTTTGTTCTGTAAGCGCAACTTTAAGATAAAGCAAAAAAGTGCATTTATAAATTTTTAGATTAAAATCAATAACATCAAAAGTGAGTGAATGTCGTAAGATCACAGAATGTTCCTATTGCTGTGAATACTTGGATTTTCTCTCAAAATTAGAAGAGTAAAGCTAAATTAAATTTTATTGAAATAACCTAGTCCGCCAGCTGACGTAAGAACGGACTGAGAGACTTTACATATCCTCGAAAACATTAAGGAGAACAATAAGAAATATAGGTTTCATTAAGATGTTTTTATTTACTGAAGTGAGTAAATAATATTCAAGTTTTTAAAAATAGAAATACGTGCATGTTTTTGTGTTGGGATCTTCGTATATGGTTCATTTACGACATTCAGTTTACGATTATAAAAGGATGAAGCTTGAAAAAGAAACAGTAAAGATAAATACATATATCTCTTTCTCTCACTCAAGATTGCCATGTGGAAAAAAGAGCCATTTGAATTCTGCTGAATGTCATTGACACTAATACTGACTTTATCCCTATGAATTCGTTTCGTAAATTTTCGTCACTTATCTAATTTTTTGATTTGAAATATCAGAATATAGATTTTACCGACCTTAAATATCCGTTTTATATATAAATATATTAGTTTTGTCAAGGCGATAGTTCATATACTACGACTATCGGCGACAATGTCAATATGTCATAACAATCCAAGTATGCTTCTAAAACGAACTGCGTTGTGTAATGTAATTATATAAAAAATATAACGTTACTGCGATGGTACCGAGCACGTGCAATACTCATAAAAGTGTCTACCCCCTCTATACCTCCCGAGTTTGTGACCCCCGTCTCAAAGCTCGTAGCATTCAGTCTCCTACAATATTAGCTTTAATAACAAACCAAAATATTCCATGTACATTTCCGTTTCGGTTTGGAGTGTAGCGAAATACAATGTAGTAAAAATAAAATCGTTGTATAAATACCAACAACTACATGTGTACAAGTAATTTATAATAAATAACATCGTTCGCCAGAGAAAACGGTGTCATTTTCTTTCGTAGAATGTTTTTGTTGTTGTTCGGAACAGACCATGATATTAAATACTTTGAAACAAAGATTATCACAATATATATATATATATATATTCTTAGAGAAGGTTTTTTGTCAAAACGAGAAGACTAGGTTGAAATTTTGCTGATATTTAGGTAGGGGTGCTCTCCAACATGGATACCTAAATTGGAAAGTATAAAAGACGCTACAAACACTGGCCCAGCCTCTTTTGCTTTTGGCTCCTAATAACGTATAAGTCTCTGACATTTTGGTTGTTGTTGAATCGCTGCTCAAAATTAAATAATATATCAATTAATTTGCAAAATAATTAATTAAAAAATATAAAATACTAATCGATATCTAAAACTATAAGTGAGATCT
>PDGT01000004.1:1495431-1546656 GCA_003671415.1 Megathymus violae | reverse complement strand
ATGAAGATTTCAATGAATCAATAATCTTTTAGTTTTCCGTTTCAATCAAAATTGTATATTTGCCATTAACTACGATACCACGTTCAGTACAGAAAAAAGAATTTGTTGATCAAGAAATCCAGAATAACCTTCAAGGTATGAATGGGAAAATTCTAATATAATTTCAAGTTTTATTGCTAACTTGTAAATTGAAAAGGTTATGTACCGATGGATCACGGTGTAGTAAAGTAAGGTCCATTTATGTGGAGCAATTATCAATTAAGTTTTAGATTTAACGGCTTGTTAACATTGTAGTAGAAATATAATAAAGAAGTCTGCATGAAAAACGCCAAACGGAACAGATGAATACTAAGTACGAAATGTATGGTTTCATGGAAATATCCGGGTGAAAATATAAGCAACGATTCAGTAATTAACATCGACCAGTGAACGACTAAGCCGGGGCCTTGTCACGATGAAACGAAATAAAACAAGCGGTCGCCCATTATTCAGTGGGGGCATGTTGCCACCTTGAAACTTCGTGAGCAATATTGCAATACATACGAGACATACGAACATCGCCGTAAATCTTTATGATTTTTATTTCGTAAATAAATATGTAGCAGACCAAAAGCTTCCACTCAAGGCGTCATTTGAATTTCATAAAGGTGATGTATGAAAACAATCGTTGTATTTGGGATTTTGAGTAGAGATTTGTTAAACTTTTTCTCCCTTTCGTAATAAATTGAACTTCTATTATTTACATGTTTACTATGAATACCACTCAACATGTTGAGCACTTATGTTTTATTCATTGTTTATGTATGTACTAATGTAAATATTTTTCCTGTTTCCGAAATTATTGCCATCCATAACAATTTATTAACATATCAGAGCTTTGATCTATTTATGAAATAAGTTTAATCATTGAATTTAGCGAACCTACTTTTTACGTAGAAATTAATTACAGTATTATGATAGTTCGTAACTGGTACGATATTTATCAATAAACCTGTGGGCATTAGTCAAAAGTTTGCATTGAAATATTCACTGAAGTTATATATTGTTTGACTATTGCGCTAACGCAGAAATTTTTTCCTGCAAGCTCTGTACAAAGCAATCTGTACAATCAATCAGAAATGTGCAAGTAAGTAGTTTTTACAAAAAATCTATCACAAATATCAACGACATTTAATTCGATCAAAACACAATAAAAAGAAAGCGCATACAGATCGGGACAACGGAACAATTGGAATATCTTCAATAATGCGAATTTTGCCTCATCAAACGCAAATGACGGGTGATTCAGTAAGCCACCAGCTATGTAAAAGCACTTCGCGTGAAATCTGCGTCAAGTGCTTCAAATGGCTCCCTGCCATCCTCCACCAAGCCCCTTATGATAAATGTAGGGAAAACTGAAATCACGTTTCGTTTTCCGTAGTAATACTACCCTTTTAAGATGTGATTGTATAAATGAGTGATTTGTGAGACAAAATATCAGTTTGAAATGATACGATACAATAGGTCAACATATGTCAGAAAAAATCTGTTATAAACCAAAAATATTTATTTATAAAAATCTATTTTATTGTACAACAGGAAAACGATTTACAGGGAATCACTACCAGGCTTATTTTGTTATAAGTATGAGTATATTATTAGTATGAGTGTAGTAGTATGATAGTATGAAGCCTGGAAAAGGACATAGGCTTCTTTTTCCTATATTTTCTCTCGATTTTGTGGGTATATTTATATTTTTGGGTAAACATTGTGTACAGGTATTTTATACCATAGGACTACCATCCATCTGGAGGACCGTCTGTTCATTTGCTTTTTAACAAAAAAAAACAAAAAGATTTCTTAAGTCGGAGGCTCTTCTTAACTTTCTTATAGATTATTGAACTTCAAAATTTATTGAGCGAGGTGCGACATTTCAGGTGCGGTGTATTTCAAATGTAACATTCATGACTTTAATTTAAAGTATTAATATTACTTTATAATTACCTGATTATTGTCAATTGTAGTCTTAAAATATAAGTGAAAGAAACTTGTTATTCAGAGAGTAACATCCTGTAATAAATAATACATTATTGCAATATTATATAAAAATATATTTATTAAAGGAATAATATTAAACGTGACGTGATTATCCTTATTTGGCAGTGAAACTGCCTGCCGATCTTGAGTTTAGTTTGCGATCAGGGCAGATATTTATGAAACTAGTAAATGTGTGTTCTAGGGTCTTAATTGTGTATGATGTCTAACTTGTTTATCTCTAGCCACAAATCATCTGGAACAGAAAATCTCAGTGTAGAATTCAAGTGTCTTGTGTATTTAGTTATTTAGTTAATCTTCACCGTATAAGTTGTTCTGCCAATGCCATGCCTAAACAAATTTAAGTCATAAAACCATTATAGCAGTTATGGACTCTATTTTTTATAACAATTTGCTATGGAGTTTAATAAAGTTATATGCGATTGTTAATCTTTTGTCGCTCCGGGGTTCCATTAAATTTATCGATTTTGGAGTATAAATTGCTTCAACAACCCCACATCGGACACGACTCCGTGTCGAACCTTTGTCATTTTAATCACACTTCCGATCTTTCAAGGTAATGTTATTGAAATATGTTTAATTTCCTACGTTCTGCAGGACTTCGTAATTCACTACATGTTACTGTATTTATATCACTGTCATTTGGTTTTCTATTAACTTTATGTTATACTTTATTCATGAATAGCGCCATTCAACTTGTATTTCTTCAATAAGTTATAAGTGAGTGAGCAAGGGTCGTTTCTTTATATAATTCTTTGGTATAAAATAATTACTATTCGATGATTGTAATTTGATTTCGAAAGCAGGTCTCGTATCAGTGTATAAAATATATTATTTGTAGCTGTAGTGTAATAAAAAGTTGATTAAGAATAATAGATAAGAAAATTCTGTTATATTTGAAGCATTCAGTTATATTGTGCTCTCGTGATTCCGTACTACAAATGTATCCAGATGTATTTTAAGACTCTTGTGGAAATCAAAAAAAAATACAACTTTTCTTATTAACTATATAAGGATCTATATAACACATTTTAGAGTTAGTATTTTCAAAGATAATAAGTTGAGGGAGACAAAATGGTTTATTTTAATTTTTGTGTTTGTAATTTTAATTTTAAAATACATATATGTATGTATATTTTAAATAGAGTATGCGAATTTTGTGAAGTTGTGTATATGCGGAAGATATATATATATATATATATATATGTATACATATATATTACGAATTTAAACTAGGTCAAGTAAGTTGATAAATTTTAGGAAAACAAAAAATTTTAGTATTCACAGAGCACTAAAGGGTTGAGTTCTGAAAGCCACTTGTATTTAATATTAATAATTTTAAAAAGTAACCAATCACAATACTCGAATAAATTAATAGTTTCCATAAATGAACTAGGTAAGAAGTTCAGAACTATTTCAAATTTTGAATAGGGATTGATACCTAGCAGAATTTTAAGAGTTTCTATACTTAATTACCGGATTCAGGGTTCACAGTGAGTTAGAGTAACAACCGTTGTTTGTAATATCTTAATTTCCATGCTATGTGTAATATAAGGATATCCAGAGTATGATGTGTATCCATTTTCTTTCTTTTTTTATAAAGATTTTCGATGTATTACAAAAGAGGCATAGTTTGTTCCTCTTACAGACATTACATAGTAATCTTTACCGGTACTACGTATCATTACTCCTACTTAATCGTAGAAGCTTTCATGTGTGGTCGTTTAACAGTAAAACCTCTCTGTTACCAAGCAACAAAAAGCAAACAGGACTCAGTTCGATCGATTCTCTTGATACATGAACGGGGATTACCATTTTTTTTACCTTTTTATGTGTTATTATTATAACACTGTTTAAGTATCAGTAATTATTTAAACAGTTTACACGTAAATGTTATATAAGAGATTCAATACAACACAAATATCCTTTATTGTATACTATGAGATTACACAGAGTCATTGAAATATAAAACGAATGGCACAACAAGCGGTCTTATTACTTATCTTATAGAATATGTTACTATGAAGTGAAAAGATTTATTTCTTTCATGTTCGGGTGTTTTGAAATTGAAATTAAAATAATTGAACTGAAATAATATTCATTCTAAATTGGTTTTTACAAATCTTTTTCGAAAGTCAAACTACGCCATCGCTTCAACAAATCCCTGCCGTAAATGTCCAGGAAGAAGAAACGGTAAGAAACTTGCAAGGAGATTTTTTCCTAGTCAGTTATAGAAGGCACTTATGATTATATATTAAACTCATGTCCGAGCAATCTTATCCTTAGTAATCACCTAGTTTGTAGTAACCTATCTGCGTGAGTTTTTAATTTACAATACGGCATTTCTATCAATTCTATCGGAATTTTATTATAAATGTTTGCACATCTACCATTGAAAGAGCCATCAATTTTGCCAAGTCTGAAATTTGGTACAGTCAGTTTAGCCTTATTTCTAGTATTATAATTGTGAACATTGCTCTTCTTAAAAAAAAACTCACAGTATTTTTTTACGTAAATAATATTGTATAAAATATATATTTTGATGGAACAATGAATTGTTAGATCACTTAAAAAAATTAGACTTAAAGCCCAAAATCTTATTATGTTAGGCCAGTGCGGATTGGAAAATTTCACACACTTTTGAAAACATTATGGAAACCTAACTAATTAACTTTGGATAACATTTCCATACGATGTTTTGCTTTACCAAAGAAACTGCCCAATTATATGAATATATATTTTTCACTTTATGTACATCGACATCAATCAACAAAAAGTTTATTTGTGGTATCCCGATCGGGAGAATTAAAATGGGCAATTAAAGTATATCACATAAAATAATTCCGTGTAAAGTTATGATAGCCATTTACTAACAGTTGGACGGCAAGCCTGTTAGTTTCCATTACAGACTTACATTTATTTTAATACAACAAACAATGTCGAAGAAAGTTGTTACAGATCAACTTCCTTTATTGACTGAAACAGCAGAGTAAGTCAAGGTCCTTGTCGACAAGTACCTAAACATGAAGGTACACCGCCAATATCTGAGCTGATTACACACGTACACGCCAAAGGTAATATGGTGCATTATGCCGAACTGATCTATATCAAATCAGTGCTGGTTCAATCTGATTGATAACCTGATTCACAATTACTGATATACAGATGCTGATAAACTGATATACAAACACACGGGGGTTGTTCCCCAACGTGGCTTCCAACCTAACATACAGCCAAACAAGCCTCAAACCACTGATCTGATTCCGGTACTGGTCAATCTGAACTTTGATTCTAAATACTGTTCCGTTCGACGCATCGGTGACTGATAGCCAACAATTATAAAAATCTGATAATGCATGCGGCGAGAGACAACATTAATTTTATTTACTGAACTGGTTCTGGCCACAGTTCTGAATGCGTCTGACCAGCACGGGTTACCCACTTGATTTCCCTACTTCTGTACCAATTGTCAAGTTATTATCTTTCTACCCTTATTTTAGGTCGCATTGACGACAATCCTGTTACATTATTTATGTTATGTGAAAGACATAACAAATATAAGTGAAAATGTATATTGTTCAAGAATACATCACGTTCAAAAATAATATTCGAAGCTTTATTCACGGAGAGTTTCCAAAACTCTACACAAAATTAATCCCTCGTCTGAATACCCTTCGTATCTGCGTACCTTCCTGTGAATACGTCACTTTGTGTAAGCTGCGTAAATATTTATAACGGATAAATAATTCGAATATTGCTCATACCAAGGGGCAATAAAAATACCTAACATCAAATCTGTGCCGCAATTATTCATTCGAAATGCCATTGGGTCGTTTCGTGCCTACCATCCCGCACCCAACGTGTAATCGGGATTCTTCATGCAAATTATGTACGACTAACGATTCAAGGTGATCCATTGTTGTGGTGAAATTAAAATCAGTCATCAACAGAAATGTGTAGTTGTTTGTAACTATTGCCTTGATCTATAAAAGCCATGTCACGTGACCAGATGCCACGGATTAATTGATGTCAGCAACACGGAAAAGGTCTCATTTATTAGTAGTAGCATATGTGATCGATTACGAATAGAACTGCGGAGAACGGAGTAAGTACAGAATTTAAGGCTACATGGCTTGAGTTAGCTGGACGCATGGTAAGTTCTTCTTTGTTAATTTCATATTTAATTATATGATATCCCAGTTCATAATCCAAACATATTAATTATTCAACCTTATCCCAATGAATGCCTTGTGAAATGTTTAATGTTCAGCATTGTTGCGAGATTAGTAATTATTCGATCTTTATTTAAAATTTTAATTATCTGCTTTAATGAACGTAAAACTGGTGATTGTTTTTTAGCATAAATCTCGATGATATATATATGTATTAATATCATACTCCGAATAATAATTAATCTTCGTTATTTATTACCTATTTGAAGTCTTTTTATTTTGAAGTCACTTTAAATTATTTTCATTAAAAAACTTTTCTTTTTAATTAGTATTATATTAATTTTATAAAGAATTGAACAAACTATTCCTATTACTTACTATTCCTTCGTGTAGTATTATAGGAATAGTTTGTTCAAGGCCGTATAATTCTAAGTACTTATTTAATTATTTATGGAGTGAACTAATTTAACTTTTAAAATATCACCTTGTTAAGTGACTTATAATTTTCTGTATCTTTTTTCTAATTATTCTGTAAATTATTAAAATTTTATTGTGATTAATATTTTGTTGTTGTCAAGGATTTGACGAGCGTCTTATATTTTGTCATCATTGTCAACTCCTTTCTAACAAGATTTATTAAGCCGATAAGACGAGAAATTCAGAATTGAATTTTAGAGAAACAAATCATTCTAGATTAAACACTGACTATAAAAGGCGAACTGTTTGCCCAGAGAAAGCAGTCACTGGAAGCAAGTAAAACAGACTCTGGAAGTTTATCAACGCAAACAATTTCTGCGTTCCAGAGTCTATCTTTTCTGGACAACTAATTCGCATTTTCTAGTCAACGATTACTCTGTAACGATTTGTTTTTCAGAATAAGTCTAGAACTAGAACTTTGTCCAGTATGCTTTGTTAGAAAGGAGGAAAAAACATACATACATACAATAAAATTCTAAGTGATCGATTTCTGTACATGAATGATATATGAGAAAAAATATTATTAGGCGCCTTTATTAACGCAATAGAACCTAAAACAATAGTTGTTAGAATTTTTGTCTGTTTGTCCGTGTGTTTGTTCCTGCTAATCGCAGAAACGGCTTTACAGATTCTGTTCTGGTTTTCACTAACGTATTTCAGTAAGCATCACTTAATAGTTACAGTTTATTTCATTGAAATCCGTCCATAAATAAAAAAAGTTATGAATTAGTATATGTATTTCTAATTCACAGACCGAGAAAAACCCAGAAAAATGCAGATGTTATCTTTAAGTATAAGGTAGTTTTTTTCGATTTTTTTTAAATTAAGTGTGACAATGATGACATAATTTAAGACACTTGCCAAATACTTCATAACGACAACAAAATAATAATCACATATAATCGAATAAATAAATTACAGAATATGCCATAGATTTTGAATGTTTTCGCTATGCAAGTATTCTATATTTATGGAATAAGTAGATAAAAGATACAGGAAATTATAAAAAACATTTAACAAGGCACTATTTTAAAAGTCACATCAGTTTAAGAGTCCATAGTATATTGATTAAATATACAACTTTATAAAGTGCCTATTGCACGAACTATTCCTATAACACTACAGTCAATATACATATAACTCCTTAGAATATTACGGATTATTACATTGGACCGCAAAGAAAAAGGGTTGGTTAGAAATTTTCAATATTTCCAAAAGTATCTGACCTAGCTTATGAAATACAGACTAAATTAAAGAATATTTAAATGTGCTTAAAAGAAAAAAAAGGAATTTAAGATTTTTATTTTCAATAAATCATCATCATCCACCTGCCTTTATCCCAATTTTATTTGGGGTCCGCGCAGCATGTATTTTATTTTCAATAAATGTAAAATAAATAAAAATGCGTAGTTTTTCCAGTATTTTCGTAAATGTAGATTGGTTACAGATGAGTCGTTTACACGCATTTTAGTACTTTGTTTTGCCTGCGCGAGCTCACAATACTGCTGTTATGTGATTTGGCATACTTTCTACTAGGTTTTTGAGGCGACGCTGCGGAATATTCTGCCATTCCTCTATTAGAGCTTCTTTTATTTCACGTAGCGTGATAGGCGGCGGATTCCGCTGACGTACACGTCGTCCCAGTTCGTCCCATGCATGTTCAATGGGTTTTAAGTCGGGGCTGCGTGCTGGCCACTCCATATGTGTGATACCGACTTCTTGAAAATAGGGAAACACTATCTGAGCTGTATGCGGGCGGGCATTGTCTTGCATAAAAACAGTATTCTCGCCCATGTCCACTAAAAATAGGCCAACGTAGTCATTCAGAATTTCAGTGACATATCTTTTTGCAGTTAAAATTCTATTTTCTATCACCATTAGCTCTGTGCGGCTTTCGGAAGAAATCCCAGCCTACACGTGAACACAATCTCCACCGTATGGTTCTTTTCTTCTATACAGGCTTGGTTATAGCATTCTCCCAGTCTTCTGTACTCTCGTACTCTCTGTACTGACGTGCTTGTATAAGCAAAATCTAGATTCGTCTGAAAACATAACTCTTGACCAGTCATTCAAAGTGAAATTCTCGTGTTCTCTACCATAACTCAACCTTGAATTTCTGTGGTGTGTTTCTAGTTTTAGGCCATCTGCAGGTCTTAAGAGATTTAACAGCAATAAACAAACCTTTAACTTATATATTTAGGTAATCATTTATTTTGTGACTAGACGTCACATTGCATTGTATTATAGTGTGATAAAAGTAATAAAAGTACGTGGCTCAACTATTATATTGAGCACATAATCCTATAAAACTAGACAACAGGTTATGTCAAATGAGAGGTATTCTTACGAAAGTACTAGTTTATTTGTATCAGTGTCTTTTTACTGAAGTAACATTTACTTTGGCAGTACCTTCATAGCCAAGCTATCACTACTAGCTTTGAATACGTTGCAGAAATATAGTACATTAAGAGATTTTTCTAGTTAAGGCGTTTCTCCTCTATCAATTACGAAGTAAATCTTTCAAAGAATTCTAGAAACATGACACACATTTCATTATATATATGTATAAATGATTTTAAATTTTAATTATAAAGGAGTTTCCTTCTTTGGAAGACAATTTAGACGATAAAACATTTTTTTTATTACGATGCACTTAATAACGTCTGTAATACTTGAAGTACTTTTATTTTATTAATATTTTCTTTCCGAAGTTGAAATGAAGAATGAGTTTTGACGATACACAACTAATGACCGGCCGTGAGTATAAACAGTCTATATGTATAAATCTTTTACGCAGAGTCCTTTAAATATTGCTTTTTCAACGCGACCTGACACAGTTGCGCCGGAAATTGTACATGCTTTAAACGTCAATGATAATATATTTCGCTAGGGATTTTTTATTACTTGACTTTTGGACATGAGGCTTGTGCTGGGTCGAATTTATTTATTAGTCGACTTCATTTAATAAATACATACTTAAGTTCGACGAACATTATGAAACCTTATATGAGAGATGAGAAAGATATGATGCTAAACGGTTTGTCGTGTTCCAGCTTAAGACTTGGAACTCACTATAACTGTACCTCACAAATATCCGGGCCTTGCACTATTATCTCCCCTCAGTCCACCATCATCACGTTGACGCATCAGTTCACGCGTGGCGTACCTTGCGCCACTCTCGTGCTGGAGTTTTTGTATACGACTGCAAAGACCAATTCTTTCCAGCTTTAGACTTTTGGTCGACACGGAACCGATCAGATCCTATATTACTGTGTCTACCCATGGGCACAGCGGTGACCAGGAGAAACTTCGAATAAAAAAAGATGGCAACGTTAGCCTTGATTAAATGCCGGATATGTTTAGACGTATAAGAACACCTTCAGGTGCTGGGAGTAGAAGTTTCGTGGAGTTTTCTAAAACCATAAATGTGGGCAGTTCACTGAATCCTAGCCTAAAACTACAGCAAGAATGCTAAGTCTCTTAACAAAGTTGCGGTGGTACTTTACGTCGAAATCACATTAAATCTTATGTATGTACAGTACCGGTTCGGACATGTATGGTTGGTGTTATAATATTTGGGCTGATGCAGTTAAACGTTACTTCTTAGCAATGAATACATTGGAGGGCTGTTATAAGAGATGGATGTATCGGTGACCCGGAATTGAGTGAGATTTCCTACAAAGCTTGGAACATAGGCGCAGTTTAGCCAAACATTTCGAATACATTTTTACACTTCATACAAAGGATAACTTTTTTTTGGGGCAGGAATTATGAGGAATAAACGAAATTTTCTCCCATCCCCTTTCAAGCTAGTTACCCTCCAGTACCCGCTTTACTGCATTATTTGGTTTGCGTACCGCAAAGGATTGTCTGGAATAGTTTGTCTGCGCCAGTACAAATCGAGTACTTGTCAAATTAAGATTGAATAGACTTTTTAAGTTAGTGCCCTTCACCAACTAGGGCTTACAGCACCACTCGCTGTTAATTAATTTGTGTTAAATGTTGTTAATTAAATGCAATATTTGGCAAATTGTAATATTTATTAGATAGTCCAAGTTCTAGTATCAGTTATTATTTATAATTAGCTTTATAGCCAAAATTGCAAGCAGATTACCTAAAAATTGTGATATATTTGAGATATTCTGTATAATTATTTATATGATATCAAATGCTGTAACAAGACATCGTTTTGTGTGAATTAGCAGAATTGATATGTGGATTTGACACGATTTTATCTTATCACAGATCTCTTTAGATTGGCACTCATAATTTATTTATTTCATTTTATAACAGCAAATATGATATTCCTATACATAATTGACCGGACCTATTTGTTGAACTTGTCCAGAAGATCAATTCGTACGCAACGTATAAAAGTTAATAATAGAACATAATCAATACACAAAGTAAAAGGTCTGATAAAAATGTTGAAGTTTGCTAAAGTATTATAGACCTTAAGAACTTAAGTAGTCAACTGTTTGGACAGCTCGAGAAGTAGAAATCTCCTACTTATAATGAACTAGCGGAATGATAGCTAATTATGCTACGTTACTAATCTATTTTCAGTACTCAAAGGAATAAACTATGTTGAACCTGGAGTTTTACATTATAAAAGACAAAATAACGGCCAGAGAAATCATAATAAGTGACGGATATTTTTAATTAATTGAAGCAATACAGAGACTTCCAGAGCAGTCTTTGATAGTGAAGGATTCGATTTGTCTGTGAAGTTTATTTTAGAAATAAACTCGTACCGATCCGACTTCAATATTTCCGTCCACCGAGATCGTTTGAGATCTAATCTACTTCGACGCTCGTCGCTGGAGATTCGGTTAATTTTCTGGCCTAATAAATACAGAAATCTTTGCAAGATCGAAATTTTTTAAATAAATTCAACTTACATACACATGCTGCAGTTCAAAATAATGTATAAATAAATAAAAAAAAATAAATAATAATGTATATTTTTGGCCCCGCAAAATTCCCGTAGTATATTATTTAGTCCTTAAAATTATTTTTCACACGGATAGTTGAAGCACAACGCTTATGAACATTGAACACTGAGGCAAATGTTTGTGATGATCTTTATATAAAAGTCACTGTTAGTTATCTTAGAATATTTTTACTACATATTTTTTTACTTCTCACATACATAAACTTGCATTGCAGCTTATTATATACATGTGACTATATATGGTGTAGAAATTAATGTCTTGTTTCTCTTCAAATGAATTAAAATAGCTTATCGACCAAAAAGCAAAAATAAAAATTATTCACAAAAATCAGATCCCACCCGTTGGTCCGGAAATTGTCTCGCGAAAGCGACATTGTCTGTGTCGGATTATTGTCGATTCAGTACGTCATTTCCGTTTTAGCGAAACATCCGGTAATTATTCGGAAATTGTTGAATGTAATACGGAGGGTTTGTATAATAAGTCACCTGCAGAATTTAAATGAGATCGACTTGTTTAAACTCGATTCTATAAATTATTCTCAATATTTATTTTGTAAGGGATTCTAGTCTAGTATGAGTGTGAGGGACTTCTAGTCCAAGAAATTGGAAGCACATCAATTAAAATGCTGTTAGCATAAGGAATTTGTATTGAGTCATATGGGATTACAGAGTATATTTGCTTGGTTAAGAAATACATATATTCATTATGAGTTTGCATTAAGCTTTTTCAGAAATTATGTATTGTTAAGAGTCAGTATAATGTTATGCCGTTATTGTACAATATTTCGTACATCCGAAAATAAACTGAAATCTTATAGGTCTTGCTATCCGTCTGTCTGTTCGACTATTACACCTTATTTTAAAATTACACAACATGGACTTGTCGATTCCTAGACCACATTACGGTCGATAAATTTGTTCGCCGTTGTAAGAGTCAAATGAGATATGAACATACTCAAGCACAGATATGGGATGCAAATTTGTAATCTACAAAACAACTGGAAGCACAATTTATTGCCTGCAGATTATTGTTTCAAGTAAGGACTGATTTTCCAATACATAAGCATGGTCCCAATTTATCATTCGAAACAACACATAAAAGGAAGTCATGATGGTATTATAATTGCTGACATTTCGGCGGTCGGTAAAGAGAATTTGGGTAGGATTAATGTGGGAACATGAAATCCAATTTGGTCCCAAATACAATACCACGGTTATAGTGAAACTGATTTCATATATCTTGTTTAGTTTTTATATCCACGAAAAATTAAGACTTCTTTTTTGTGTATTTACATATTAAATTTATTTTTCTTTTTTAAATATTGGTACAAATAATTTGTCGAATGGCCATGTATTCGTCGTCGTTTGGGACGCCCTTCGGTTCTGTTGATCGACGGTTATGGATTAGATTAGCGAAAGACCGAAAGTTGCTGTACGCCTTGGGAGAACCCACGCTTTTGAATTATAATATTTACAGCGAAATTTAAGAATGTAACAATGAACATCCATTAAATCAAAAACAATTAGACCAAGCTTATCTTAGTTGATAAAAGGTTATATTGATTTTACTCTCAGTCAGCATCTCCCAGATTATTTGAGTCTTCGTCCTCAGATCTTCTATGGGAGCGATTGTCATAAAGACTATTATTATGGTCTGTTGTTGTGGGGCTCAGCTGCAGATATTAAGTCGATTTTTATATTACAGAAAAGAGCAGTACGCGCCATTTATAACTTCAGGCCTAGGGATTCCCTTAGAGATCTCTTTAAAGAAATTGATATATTAACAGTAGCATCACAATATATTTTAGATAATACTATGTACGTTAAAAATACTCTGATAGTTTTCTTAGGAAGAGTAATGTTCACAATATTAATACTAGGAATAATGCTAAACTGATTTTTCCAAATTTCAGACTAAGCAAAACTGGTGGCTCTGTCATGGGTAGATGTGTAAATATTTATAATAAAATTCTATTCCATATTGTCATATTGTAAATTTCCATATTGTAAATTTAAAACTCACGTCAATGACGTTCTTATGCGGAAAGGTTATTATAAACTTGATGATTACTTTCAGGATAAGACTGCTTGGATATGAGTTTAATATTAAGCCACTTTAAATGCGTTGTGTAACTATGAGTAGGAAAAAACCCCTTGGGAGTTTCTTGCCGCTTCTTCTTCCGAGACCACTCACGGTAGGGATTTGTTCAAGCGATGGCGTAGTTTGACGTTCGAAGCGTTTGTAAAAACCAACTTCGAATAAAATATTATTTCATTTCGTTTTGTTTCGTTTCGTTTCATTAGGATGCCTCGTGACCACTGTTTGTAAATTACATCCTCATCCAGTTATGAGTAAATACAAAGAAAATTCGTTTATTTGGTTTATTTATTTAATCTATATGTAGTAATAGTAAATCTGAATTGGGACCAAAACCGTACAACGAGTACTTTTTAGAGATTCTAGTCTAGCAGACTGTTATCGATATACAGGGCTTCAAATATTTTTTAAGTATCGTTATGTTTGACTTTCTGTACAAAGTATAATACTTAAAATTGGCATATTCACTACTTATATTGCATGTAAAAATCTAAAATATTAAGATATTTGTTCCCGTGGAATTTTCCAAAACAAATAAAGGGTGGTATTAATATTTTAAAAGCAGTTAAGTTACAGTGACGTTACCCCGAGACGTTTGTCAAGCTTTCAACGTATTCACCTGTCGATCTACGATATGCAGCATTCGGAGTTCAAAATATGTCAATGTCAAGGTGACAAACCAAGAAACCATTAAGCAAAGTCAGGATTTGGATCTACGGGACTCCTTTACACGGATAAGCCTGTCCCCGAATACCGCGAACAGGTCGTGTGCCCGAGTGATCGTGTCTAAAGATATTTAGACCAGTATATTACATTAATCAGTTCCAGTACTAATGAACTGAATGTGTAAACTCTCACTGGTTCACTAGTCTCATGAATTTCTTTTGGAGTTTTGGAGTTCACGTGCACCCCTAATAGCTGCGTTAATAGTGACAGTTTTATATGTGTAATACTTCGTTACTTATTGGATTTGTCGAATAATAAAGTTGATAGTATGCTCTTGTATACTTATTGTGTATTGTTATGCTTTTGCGCATGTATCGCAAGTAATGTAATCACAAAAACTGAGGTTTACTCGCATCAGGACACCGAGGTCCGTTTGATAGCAGAGTGGCACAGCAACACGATAGTATCAAAAGGGTAATTAAATTTATTAATTCATTGAATTAATAATTAATTTGATCCAATAGTAAGCGTTGCGACCCCAGTGGGTTCCATTATCCTTAAAATCGGAGCATGAGGTTTACCGCAGACTTATAATGTGGGTGCCTTCAAGTAAAGAATGAACAGGCTTTTACAACATTAGTGGGTTTCACATTCCACGGGTTCATTGCTACTTACCATTAGCTAGGATCGTAGAAGCGTTCACGTACCTATAAAAAAAAATAAGTTGTATTAAGTGAGAGGTAATAGTGATTTCATCTAATGTAATTCATGCAAAAGTATTTAGGTAATTATGGTATTAATTTATTATTAGCCAACAAGCAATAATTTATGTTTTAATAATAACATGAGGTGCTCGTAGCTCCAAGGCTTTCGCCAGACGTAGGTGTTAAGTCAAATTAGATAAATTCGAAGGCAGTTGGTCGGTCGGTTTTGCTTCATCGTGCATCGTGCTTCAGCCGATACGTTAATGTAATACCGAAGTTAAAATTTTGTTCTTAATGATTGAGCGAAATTTTTGAGAGGTAAATTAATCTCAACCAAAATAAACAAAAGTTACTTTTGTGGGTGAATTAGAAACTATTTCTTTGTTCAGATGGCTGGAAGTTTTTATTGTCAATCCAATTAATACTACGCTGGAAGTTATGAAAAACATTCATACGAGTATAAGCGTAAACTCATGTTATTGATTTCCGTCTGATGTATAATGATATTTTTTGCAAACCTTCTTTTTTAGATTTATAAACCTAATGAAATTTATTTGTACTATGTTTCATTAAATTTCAATTAGGTGATATAGTAACGCTGGTTTCAAGTTCTGCTTTCGATCTCGTATTAATATTTAGTAAATATTTCGTATATGTCATAGTTATGTTATTGTTTTTGAGATTTAGTAGTCTATGATCATTAAGTAATTCAATCCACATGAAATGTTTCTGTTCGAGAATTTATAGAGATACTCGTATAAATGAATATAATAGTTGACAATCTCGTAGATATGTGAATGTTATTATTCATTCGTTTTATTAATATGTAGAAGAATAAATCAAAATACCCTATATTAAATAACGTAATTGTAATATAAAGACGGCATATTAAGTACGTACACAACACGGTTTAGCTACAGCTGCATGTCATCAATCGCAACTGAACTGGCTAATGCTTTAAATAAATAGTATGTAGAGTACGTAAGACATAACTCACACCTGAAACTCGATTCTCTCTTTATCACCCACACAAAAGTACAGTGCAGTTCATTAACTCTCGTTGCTGCAGTTCGAAACGTTGTTGGAAGAAACTTGTTTCCTTATGAACGAGCAAATAACGTTATATTTTTTTAATTTGTACTAGGGATCAAATTAAAACTCTACAAGTTGTACAAGTTGTGAATAAATATATTTTCTTTCTTTCAGTTATACTGTAAAAAAATAACAAAGCAAACAATGTATATGTAGTCAAATAAGAACTATATTTAGTAAATATCGCGGTATGATTTATTGTGATTGTCTTAAAATTTCAAATTTTTTTAACATATCGACTGTGAATATGCACTAGAGTTCAATAAGTACAATGAGAATCTTTTTTTTCACTCGATGGTACTCTTATACTTAATAAAGTGTGTAGTGTTCGAGATAAAAGATTAAAAAATATAGGACGAATAATTAATATGCTTTTTCTTCTTAAAAAGAAAAAATATATAGAATTTAGTGATAAATTAACTAAAGAACCGCCTACTGCTAACTAGAATTGATATTTTTTATAGAAAAAAATATGTTCACACCCGGTCAATCTCACCTGATGGTGAGTGGCTGTGAAGTCTAAGATGTTGAACGCATTAACTTATAAAAGCATGTTTACTTTACTTTTCAAGACTCCCACATCATGAGTAGGCTGGAGTATTCTTGATGAAACAAATATGGTGCATGATCTTAATCGGACAAATTATTCCCGAATTATGCGATCGCTAACACAAAATCCCTTTATATTTGAAGTATAACTAGCAAACTGCTCTCGCTTCGTATGGGGAAAACTACGCCTTACGCTAAGAAATAGTACCTACATTATTGTAAATTAATCTATAACTTTCTTATTGAAGGATGGATTGCAATGAAACAACTTTATGTATTAAGTGATGCTTACTGCAATACATCAGTGAAAACCAGAACGAAATCGGTTATGCCGTTTTTGAGATTGGCGCGAACAAATGCACAGATAAACAGACAAAAAATCTAAAAACTATTGTTTTGGGTTCTATTACCGTAATAAAGACCCCTTATAATATTTTTTCTCATATATCTTTGATGTACAGAAAGCGATCTGTTAGAAATTTATTATATGTATAGATATATTTGTATTTACGAATTATAACAAAGATGAACATATTATTATACAAAGATATTATAAAAATTTTGATATTGCTCGAAATTAGAGTTGACTTTTTAAACAATTTCATTTTGTTCTTCTAATATATTTTTATTAACGTGGTTGTTTCTTTAGTTGTTCTCGCTCTCCCTCTACTAGAAAATTTGATTTTTTTTAAAGTTACAACAAAACAATAAAGAAACGATTGTTTTGTGCCTATATGAATATCGATTAATATTCACAGATTGCGTGTTTTTGATATCATCTATGATTCCACCATGCTATTGCGTGATAACTGCCCATAGTGTAAGTAGAGTAATTGCGACTATCTAACCAAAATAATGCCCCTGCCGCAGCTGTACATAATAAATGTCGCATAAATGCAAAACTACAATGAAGCTTTAGTGTTATATCTGTAATATACAAAGTAAATCGAGTAATTATTTTATAACTTGGCTTTGAATACAACGATAACACTCTAAAGCATCATCGATACACAAGCACAAGAATCTCAATATTATATTTTGTTAAAATAAATAAATAAATAAATTATAAAATATTAGTCTGGTTCGATATAGCTTAATCGTTGGCTTTGATTGCTGGAATATAGTCGTTTGAAAGATTAATACATGTTTTTCAAGAAATTTTTAAAGCGAATATTTTAGTTTAATATTTTAGCATGGTAATTATATATTATTTATTCTATTGAGCTGTAAGGAACTCGAGTCATAATTTAATTCAAGCCAACATTCTACATGTGGTGCTGTGGTATGTTTTGCCGGACAACCGGTATCAGAAACCTTCAGTATCCCATGTAAGGAGGTTAGATTGTTTATCTGCCTGGCAAATTCAGATCAGATTCATCAAAATGCAAGTTTAGAAACATCTATAGAGTCAAGACATTAAAATGACGGTGGTTGTTATAAACGTTTACTTCATAAACCAAATTACAACGCTACATACTTTATGAAGGTTTCAACACAAAATGCCCACTTTATTAAGATTTCATCATAAAACCCCACCGATGCTATTAGATGGGTGTATTGTATTTGCCCAGGAAGAGGATATATATAATTTACCTGATAATTGATAGATTGACAGAACTTAAAAACACATAGGCGATATACCTATTATTTCCATATTAATGACAACAAGGAATATCTCAATAAATAGAAAATCACACATTATTTCATCCTGAAATAATTGTGTTTCAGAAGATATGAGAATGATTCAAGATTGAAGAAGGCGAAAGAAAGAAACAGCTAGTCAAAAAAGGAAAGAACAGGTGTACGTACTGCTTTTGGAAAATGGAGAAATAAATGGCACGAAAAGGAATTTTTTCCTACAGTTCCCTTATTCATAATTGCCAGAATTTTAAATACAAAAATAAAAAACATGGCCGTATTAAGTAAAGAGGACTTAAGACCTCTGAAAAACGAGCCAGCATTATTTATTCGCCAGCCCTCTTTTGGTTTTAATTCGGATTTATGTAGATGAATTAATTAAAAAGAGACTTATGTCATACAGATCTATGATACGGGTGATATACTATAATAATGCTTAACACAAGTTGTGTCACCAAATAAGCAATCAACGGATAATAAAGAAGTGCACAAATATGATTATCAATTATAACTATAGACAACAACAATTACAATTAAAAAATCTAATTATAGGAAATAAAAAAAAAGAATTTTAATTGAAAAAGAAGCACCTACTCAATATCTATGATCTGATGGTAAAACATTTATTTTTCTTAAATCATGTACTACAAAACCTATTATCTTAGTAACCATAGCGTAACTATAATATTATTTGATTTTCATCGATATTTATTATGCTTGAAAAAAACTGTATGAAAATCGTTTTCAACAATATGATAATTATTTATATACAAAATTTTGTTACATTCCTACATAGTTACATACTTGTACAATAAGCACGTCGGATTCACGCAGGAAACTTGAGTAAGAACCTTCATATTCCTGAAGAGCAGCACGTATATTCAGTTTTTAATATTATGTATGTCTTAGAAACGATAATTATCTTAATACTAACTTGTTCAAGGTAAACATCATGAAAAAACATCTGTACATCTGACAGTAATGAATGCATTACGTTCTCGAAGAAATGTAAAGTTTGACAATTGCTCTTGACCAACGTGATGGACTAAGTTTAACCTCTCTAGTTGTGGCAACCCTACAGTGGACAATTATGAGATGAGCAGATGAAATGACTTATGTCAGTGCTGGCTGTACCGGTTATGCTGGTTTACATAAACACAAATTTGGCTAAATTTATAATAACTTAAAGGCAATCAAACAATATTTTAGGGTGTTACATTTTGCGAATGACACAGACATTAATATAACATAAGGTGATGTTAACAATGCGAAGGCCCGTCTACCCTCATTACTGGAGCCTCGTCTTTATATATCAGAACGACTTCCCACCGATACCGTCTCTACGCGAACGTATAATTTACAAAAGACATTCTTACTTGTAATCTAATATATTTGTAATCTGTAAATTTGTACATATAAAAAAATTATATCTGATCGTCTTCTGTACATGAAGCATACATATATGACAAAAATTATTATTAGGAGCCTTTATTAATGCAATAGAACCCAAAACAATAGTTGTAACAATTTTTATTTGTTTGTCTGTGCGTTTGTTCGCGGAATATCAGGAACGGCTTAACGGATTTCGTTATGATTTTCAGTTATACATATATTGCAGTAATCGTCACTTATAGTTAAACTTCGTTTCATTGCAATCCGTCCATAAATAAAAAGTTCTAAAATAATATATTTCTAATTCATAGTACAAGACAAATCCAGTCCTAAAACAATGCAGGTGCTGTTTCTAAGCGTAAGGTGTAGGTTTCTGAAGCGAAGCGAGGGCGGTTTTTGCATAGATTCAAATTAGATTATTTATTATTTTAACAAACATGGCAGACTATGGCCTTAATCCCTCTTATTGTAAGAGGAAACGCGAGGCAATTATTTATTAAATTTTATATATATGTATATCTTGAAAAATGAAATAATAATTTGTAAATTATTAATCGTTGCAGAACATAGAATCAAGATGAAATTGTAGATAATACACGGGCTCACTTTATACAAAACGTGGGAACCAAAACATTTTTCAATCAATTTACCCTAAATGGATCTCGAGGCGAAATCACGCAGATAAAGCGAATCCGGGGCCTGGGAAGCCGTAAAACGATACCGACCGACGTGCTTAAAATCGGGTGTATAATTTAAAAGAAGTGTCCGATACGCAAATTTTACCCATTAATGCTTGGCATATTTGTCGCTTACACAATTTTACTTTAAATTTCGATTACAAACTGGAATATCGGATTTTTACGTATAATAATATACTATTTTTAAAATTATTATATACGTTAAATAAATATATATTATTTTATATATAATAAATATTATTGTACTTAAATATAAGATTATATCCATGTCTTAGAAGAAAGTTAACAAATGTAAAATTTCAAATATAAAGATTAAAAAAAAGAAGTGGATCCATTATTTGAAGTTTTAGGTATGAAACATTTTATTAAACAATATGGAAAAACGAGAGTCACCATTTCTGAATATTCAAAAAATAAATAAATGTGAGAGATGATATTAATGATGACGCAGAAAATATTTTATACGGATGCTTATATAAGAATGTCGTTGTAACCCATTTGGCACATTTTCCTATCCTTGTGAATGATTGAATATATTACGTAGATTAGGAAACAATTATTCTGAAAACAGATTATATTCATTCTAATAAAATCCTACCGGTGTTTCAACGATAATAAATCAATTCCGTTATTTAAAAATAAAATGTGCTTAATGTACTCTTAATATATTTATTTATAATATTTCTTTTCATTTCTTTAATTAATGTTTCAAGAAATGTTTTAGAAGCCATAGAATTCCATATTCTATCGTCAGTCTACGGTAAAAATGGCATCCCATTGATTTTGACATTCAAAACAGTCTAACAATTTCTATACATATAATATTTAAATGTCTATCTGTTACTTTAATAATAATACTTATATGACTTTAATACAAAAATAACCCGTTTAAAAAAAATCTGTCTGTCTGTCTTTGGAACGGCTTAATCAATTTGAATAAGATTTTCAGGCAGTTCATATCCTGTCAAAAAGCCGGCCATCACTAATGATGTAGCTGAAAAAAATTAAAATCACAATTAGTTATAAAGGATTTCAAATGTTTCAATAGTTTACTTATATACTTTATAATTACTTGGTCTGAACCCAGTCCTACAATGTGAGTAAATTACACCCTACGTGATGCCTTATAAATTCCATTTATCGTCTGCGAAAAGTCCTATTAAAATTAGTCTCTACAAACAGAACGACAGAGGACAACCAAAAAAATTAAAAAGGTTTATATAGTTACTGGTGTCGTATAAATACTATATAATGCACTCGGCAAAACGCAGGTTTTTTTTTTAAATTACAGACAGATACTTTAATTTTAATTATATGTATCGACAATTGTATACTGCTTTTTATGATGAAAATAAATCAAAATTATTTTAACAATTTGTAAATACACATATGCATGTAATTTTTTGTTTCTACTAACGTTTCGAAAAGGAGCTTTAAGAATAAGGAGAAGAAGCAGTAAAAGAAACGAGGCGGAATCGGTTGTTGGCACTGTTTTTTACATAAAGTAAGTTAATACTTAATAACAACCCTATTTGATGGCAAGTGGTGATAAAGTCAAAGAAGTTAAGGTATCTAAAAATTTAAAGCCTGGACATGGTGTGGAACCCTACAGGATAAGTCCAACCATTAGAGATATCGAAATGCTATGAAAGCGAAACATATTTAATGTAATATAAACATTCTAGAAGTATATAAAAATTTAAGATTTAGAGAACCTGATGCGAAAACCCAATGGATCGGTAAAACTATTGGAAATATTGAAACGTCGCCCTAGCTAAACTTAATCAGTATGATGAGAATTTATTGTAGTAATGTTAATATAGAAGAGCCGGAATCCTTAAAGTCGCAATCTATGAGGTCAGTGAGGACCTGAAAGTCAACCCTAAAATGGGTAAAATGGGATTTCGGTTTATACACGTGGTTACAGTTCTAGAGCAAAAAAAGGTGTGTGCGATTGACACACGATAGAAGTGAAACTTCAGTAAATCGACAAAAGAATGAGATGAATATACATATTATACAATTTATTTTATAATTCAAAAATATTCATCCGTCTTAAAATTGTTTTTTTTTTCTATAAATTTAAATGATAAATCATTTTGTTAATTTAAGAATTATTAAATATAAGTTTAAATAAAATTAAATTTTTATTATTTATTATCTATTTATTTACTATTTTGTTCTACGAAATCACTGACATGTTAATGAAGAATCTATACCTGCAAAATTTGTTGGTTATTTCCTTTCTGAAGGCAATAAGTTATATCGATTTACATCAAAGAATTAATAAAAACCAGTAAGCATTATTATTATTGTTTTCTTTAGCACCGTTTAATCACGTTTTGTTTTATCCTGTCAAATAAGGTTAAGTTTAGAAGAAGCGAAGTAAAGAGAAGTTACTAGGATTGGCATGGTGTTATTAATTTAACATGTAATAATTAATTAAGAGAACGAATTGAATATAGCAAAGAAACCTGTGATGGAATAGTCTACATTCATGTCGATAATACATGGACGTGAATTTGACATCACTAAAAGTCACGCACATCAGTGTATTTTTCACACACATGCACATTTATGTTTTAGTGACGCGATTTTGAGATGAGTGTTCCTCTATTACGTAACTCTATGATACACACCGACATTTGCTCTCTCGCTCTGGCTACACATTTTTGTATTTGTGTCTCTTACCTGTCGTTTTTTCCGTTGTATCCGATTTGAAATCACAACGATTCTAAAGAAGTCTAAAGAAGAAGAACTTTTTATAGTCGCTTATGGAGGAGTGGTTTATTTTGAATAACACTTAGAGTTATTAAACTTATAGATTATTTTTTCCGAAGCATATCGTGGGCGGGTAACTAGTATCCTGATAAAAATGTGTCTATCTTTATTTGAATTTCAACTATTTCTCGTTTAAATATCAGTTCCTTTATGGAAAAAGACAAAGGAATATTTTATTCACTCACTTGCTTTGGTACAAACGATTCCGTAAGTCTGTCGTCAGTACCCTAGACTTATTCTCCTTTATATTATCTTACCGTACCTCATCTATCTTCACAAGAATCTTAGTATGTATGTGTGAGTTTTTTTTATTCTGTAAACAGACAAGATGTGATCAAGCCAGTGAATTGCCTAAATTATAACCAAAGCAATAGATGATCATAATTTTGTTTACTGTCAAATGCCGATAAAACAAATCGTGGTTACTGTACGGGCTTCGCAATAATATTTAATACGGACTGCTCAATATAATGAATGAATAAATGCTGACATTATCGTTCACTCATACTAACACCCAAACAGAATAAACTTAAGAAAGTCACTTTTTATATTGTTTTAATTTAACAATTTCTTATGATGGACATAAGCCGTTGGCTATGGACATGAGCGTCGGTATTATTGGTTTGTTATGATAAGATATAATTTTACATTGACTTATAATGGTCATAAAAAATGCATATTTTTTCTGTTTGTTATTGCACGGCAGGAAGACAATTGCTTTTAGTCTGGCCCAGCCTCCTTGCATCATCGAATGATATTGATGACATTGCTTCCAATGTCGTTTAAATGATAACGAAGTGGTAGTAGCATCGTAGTATGATTTAATTAAAAAGCGCATAAAAGTAACAATTAATTTAATCTATTTCATATTTTATGTTATTTAGCATTTTGCGATATCTTGATTCCAAAATGTATTGTTTAATCAGACGCTGTTTACATTTCGTTCACAAATAAAAGACGTCGAAAAAGTAGATTTAATTAATTCAAGTAAAAGCTGTCTGTTTCAGGGGAATCAATAACTACACGGGTAATTTGTAGTGTTGACCAATTTAATTGACCGTTGTAAATTTACCGCTGAATTTTGCTGGAAGCCATCCATCCGCATGAATGCCACTATAAAATCTGTAGCGGTAATGGATAATTACATTTGATTTGTGCGATTAATAGCCGTGTTTTAGTATTTCTCTGCTAAGTATTGTATATTTATTACTAGTGTATGTATCCTTACATGATTTGTTAAAGCACCTGAATTATTTAAAGAATTTGTTCTGTAAAACCATTCAAATATTTTATGGGAATTTTGTAGAGAAGCTTTACTTTAATATTCATGAAATTTTATAATTCCGAAAATGTTATTAAATGAATTTCTAAACGCAGTGTTTTTTTCATATTTTTTTAGGAATTTTAATATTATGTTGATTATAGTACAAACGAAGCGTAACAACGCTGATATTAAGGAAGAGGAGTTATATACTTATACACAATATTACATCTTAAATTAAAATTATATCATGAACAATATCAAAATGTTGCCTGTTTGGAATACAAAGTTTTGAACACGTGAATTGTGCATATTTTAATAATGTCAGCTCTTGTCGTGTCGTGTTGAATAATTTTCTAGAATAAAAGACAAAGTCACAATTTTTGGCCGTATTGGGGTAGACTATAATACTTCCCCCTCAATCTCATGCTGGCAGAATAGGGTGTCGTAAGAGGCAACAGAAGCCAGCCTGGTTGATGGCAGGGCTTCGCGTAAGGATTATGTTATCAATATTATTAAGTCATTAATATTATTACTAGTATTATTAATTTTCCGTGAAGACTGCCTGGCTAGCTACCACCCTCTTGCTTGAGTCAGCCGGGAAACGACTCGTCGTGTTCCGGCTGGGGGTTTGAGAACCAGTACTTTCTTTCTTCTGATTTCTTGCCCGACAACGCATCAGTGATACCTTTGGTCTTGCTGATGTCAATGGGCGACGGTGACCATTTACCATCAGGTGCCTCGTCTTGTCGTTTCATGGCTATTAACATAAGAAAACAATATATTTTTAAATCGCCATCTTTAGACAAACGTGAAACAAAGGAATATTCGCGTTAAAGCCAATTGATACATAAATTGATATTTATTAGTATAAGTGATACATTTAATTCCAGGAAATGTTATTTTCACAGGAAAACCCTCTAGGTTTTGGAATTAATATATTACAAAAGTATATACAGTATATAAACTATATGAATCATATATATGTTGGTATTATTTGCAGTACCATTATGCAGTGCTCGTGTGTGGCTCTCGTTTTCGTATTAGCCATTAATTTTTTTTTACATACTTTGGTGACCTCTTGTAATAAGCGGGTCCCCCGTTTCCATCATGGCAGATAATTATGTCTATAACTTACCACTTAAAATCTGTTGAAGCGTCAACTCGTTTACCGGCTATTGACGAAAATTACATATATGCATATATATTATATATGTTACAATATTTTATTTGTAAAACTTTATAATCATATTATATTAACTTAATTGTTATTTTATTTACTCGTATGGATGAATGCATGTTGGATGGACAGCATTGCTGGCGCCGTGGTCACTGTTTATTGATTCACTGTTTTAACAATAATTACAAACAAAAATGTAATAGTTTCTGGCACAGAGGCACTAGATTCCAGCACAGTTGAAACACGAGTGAGTCTTCCTATAGCGTTTATCGAGTATCGAGTCATAGCGACGGTGCCACCATTTCTCGTGCTATCATGTACATGACTATCTGCGACGATTTTCTTCCGTTAATTGGTAAAGAAAGTCGTTTAGCAACGGTCAAAAATATTTTATATCCTAGCGAGGTTTGATTTATGATGGTAACAGAAGAATTATTCCTCTTGGTAGCTCTACATTTATTGTTAACTGTAGACGAGTATATTGTTTACCTTAAGACATACAAAGCATATTGTATAAATTTAAAGGAGAAATACAGTTCTCCTTACAAATATTATTCGAAGTACGATTTCACGGGCGGGAACTGTCTATGTATTTACGATAAGGCGGCCTCGCGCGTGTGTCTGCATATTTTTTCCATTCACAATTTCAATTTAAACCGTACAATCTAAATGTGGGGTTTGTTATCCAACGATCTTCTCTTTATTTATTTTTTATATTCTTTACTTCAAATATTGAATAACAATGTTCAAGAAGTTTTACCACAAATATCTGCGTCACAAAATTATGTTCTTAGAATAGAACACATGTAGTTAGAATAATACCATTTAAAACATGCCTATAATGTGCCTTTTTTATTAAATTCTAAAGTGTATGATTTCGTAAAAAACATTTATATTAGTGTGAAACAGGCACATCGTCACGATGTTATCCTTCACCGAAAGTGATAATTAATTTGTAATACGCAAGTTCAAACGTACTCGTACTTAAATATATGAGCGATCGTAATCCGTTATAATTATGCACGTGATGATAATTTTGTTTCTTATTTATTTGGGTTATCCAAAACATAAAAAGTTGAGCTTATGAATTATGAATAGTTGTAATTCTACACTGTTAATAATGATCAATGGAATGTTGAAGTGTATCTAGCATTTGTAATCGTCAGTGTTTTTATTTATGTGCTATGTATAAGCTTGATAAGAACATATTCATAGTAACATAACTAATGTTTAACCGAGACAACCTTATATTTCCATATCCATCCATCTGGAATTTCTACTCTTCATCTGCAGAACCCATAGTTAGATCCTCACCATATTTATAAAAGACCAATTACGAGTCATTTCCTATATACTAAAAATATAATCACAAAAATAAACACACGATAAACCTTTTCCTTTTTTTTTACTGTTGTAATACTGTTATATAATTGTTAATGATTTTATCTAATTTTTACCAACATTGAAATGTTCACAATAACATGATATTTCACACTGAAAGCAAAACCGACACTCGTTTATATTGTAATTTAGTAGAGTGCAAAAAAACTCCTCAAAACATAGCTCGAAGGGAAACATGTTTAATCCTTTTAAATCCCTTAATGGACATTTGGGATTGTGCTCTAAAAGCTACATACAACAGAACTTATCGTAAATATTTGATCTATTTACAAACAATTGAATAAGGTTTAGGTGGTGTATAAAAAAGAAAAGATTGAAAAAAATATATATCAGAAACTTGATAATTCCTTTCATGGTTAATAACTCGATAACTGAACTCCCATTCGGATCTTATCAAGGATACGAAACATCATCTTATTTAATAGAATAAATAATATGTACGTACATATTTTTATGTAAATATTTTTTGGTCATAAAGGAACAGATGGACCAGCTGGTAGTCACCTACTAAGCGAGCATGATAAGGTAGTGCAACTGAAACTTTTAAAACATTTCACGTTTTATTCTAGGAGGGTGGTTGGTAGCTTATCAGTTAAAAGTCCCTTACTACCAGGAAGATCACGATGAAGACGACGTGTGAAAAGACTGCATATTGTATATTCTGCAGTAATGATGTTTGATAGTCACACGATTCTGTCCGAAACTAGTTGGTCTGGCAGACGTTTTCACATTTGGCATCACGCGAACAAAGTAACTAGTGATCCATTCTCGCGTCGTTTCGGGAAAAATAATTCTTAAATAAAAATATACATGTAAAGAGTATTTTGCGTATGCGTAATTATGTATTGGTGTTAAGACTGAGAAAGTATTATTGGAATGAAAGAATACGGAGTTTGGTATTTAGAATACTAATTCTTAATTTTGCGACCTAGTGCGACCAGACGATTGATGTCATAACAGATAAACAGAAACACGCGTTCTACGCGTTCTATTTGTATTTGTTAAGACAGTCAGCATGATAGATTGTTCTTTTATTTTTTCATTCTGTGACGTCACGTATATGTTTAAAGACGGTAAATATAATTTGTTCCTATAAGAAAACGCTTTTAGCCTAACTTTTTCACAATTGGAATTTTTGACAATTTGGACTGTTAAAGGTAAAATTTCATCAGTCCTTCCGATCAACGTGTACGTTCAGCACCACCGAGAAAAGCACTTTGCCCAATCGTTCTCAGGGGTCTCTTTGACGGCCTTTTGAAACACAGCCACTGGTTCCTCGGCGTCTATACGTATTCCTCTAAGTTTTTTCTTTATTTTCGGGAATAAATAAAAATTGCAAAGTCCGAGGTCAGGGCTATATAGCGGGTGACCCAGTAATTCCATGTCTGACGTAGCCAAATAGCCGTTTGCCTGGCGGTGAGCGACGAGGCGTTGTCGTGGTGAAGGAGGATCCTATTGCGAGGTCGTTTCTCCCGAACTTTGTCTAAGACAAGTGGTAAACTTTTGTTAGTGTACCACTCTGCAGTAACTGTTTTTTTGATCTTCTAAAATAATTGGCGGGTAATCACCTGTCCTTTCGAAGAACGAGGCCACCATCATTTTTCCTACGCTTCGACCTCTCTTCACTTTAGTTGGCAACTCTTCGGAAGGAAACATCCACTGAGCAGACTGCCTTTTGGTTTCCGGATCATAACAGTAAATCCAGCTTTCGTCACCCGTAAGTATGTCGAATACAGCATTTGAGTCACTTCTGTTAAATCTTTGAACCATTTCACGGCACCAATCAACCCGGTAGAGTTTTTGAGCCTCGGTCAAATTATGAGGTATCCACCGGGCACAAAGCTTCCTGACCGCTAAATGTTCACGGAGGAGTTTGTGCACTTGACGCATACCGATGCCTAAGCTTATCCGAATTTGCTGATAGGTCACTCTTTTGTCAGTCTCTATCATACGCCGCACAACATTGATGTTATCTTCAGTCGTCACCGTAGAAGGCCGTCCCTCACACAGATTATCGGTGAGATTAGTGCGACCACGTTTAAATTCATTAAACCAGTTGTAAACCGTGGTACGAGATGGGGCTTCATCGTGAAAAACCAATCGAAGTCTATTTTAACTTTCTTGTTGATTTAAACGACGTCGAAAGTCATAAAAAATCATTGCACGAAAATTTCTCGCACTAAATTCATACTGACGTGACACAGACAATTTTAAATTTGCCGCCAAAACGTAAAACAAATGGCAAATGAATAAAATACATACTCAATAATATTAGCAGAGTTCCATTTTCAAAATTCAAACTTACTTCTTTATTACATTGTTTAAAAGTGGTCAGTTCTAAAAAACATTTAGTGCGGCCCTCGTATTCTTGGGTTTTTTTTTTGGAACTAGTTGACAAATGAACAGACGAGCCAACTGATGGTAAGTTGTCATCGTCCCCCATAAACTTCAGTAACACTAAATGCATCAACGAAGTCTTGCCGACAGAAAAGGAAGCGGGGGTCCGCATTGTTACTCCGACACTGCGACTGAAACACGTATGACACATTTCACGGTCGATTTTACAAGGAGGGTGGTAGATAGCCAATCGGGCTATATAGTATGCAAGTAACGTTGGGATTAAAATGGGTAGTATAGAGCCTAGCGACCTCCAACAGGAGGGACTATTCACCATAGCCTCGCCCGTTGTTGAGCAGAGTATGTTGGCTTGGACTCAGGGATGGATGGAATCTTTACACCCCAAATTACCGCCAAAGCTCACCCCAAGTAGTGGTTCGCCACTAATCCACATGGTGAAGTACGCTGTAAACTTTTTCAGTTACGAAGGAAATCTTTAACCCTGCAGTAAACCACTAATGAGTTGAAGTGAGCCCATGTATGTTGATGCCGAAATTAACATGAGAAATGACTAAATCCGTCAACACTATGGCAAAGCTGGATGTCCAAAGTGCAAAGTATATGAATTTTAAACTTCTTGAATATAGATGACGTGAACACGATATATTCGTACGACTGAAATATTGATTTAGATTACCGCCCAACCCTAAATTTAATTCAGTGGGACTCAACCTTAGAGTAGTGTGCTATATTCAATACACGCCAATTTGCGACTACGGATATAAAATATATTTTTGGGTGTTGATTCGCATTTATGCTGTTGTAATATTATTATCGAAACGAAAACATTCAGTGATATAAATACCAATTATTATCAAGATATAGGACAAAACACTTGAAGGCGTTAGCGGCCTCCGTGAAGGACAAAAATTAGTCTATTATATTTACATTAACATAGCTTATAAAAATATATGTGTATGTATATAACATAGTAATAGAGATTCTGTAGTTTTAAGTAATCCCAAGTGTAAAACCCTCGCTGAGGCAACCACTCGCTCGCAGGTAAAGCCGAACGGTGAAACCTGCGCACAAGTGGCGTGGCGTCAGCGAGGGTTCGCATCGGAGTATAATCAAAAAATGTAAGAAAACACTAAAAAAGGGCACAGACGAAAAGTCTGTGGAGCAGAAATTTCATTAATAAAAAAAAAGATATAGGACAATAAAAAACAAAACAAATACTTCTGCACCTTAAACGATTCATGAAAACCCTCAATTTACCCACAGCTAGGCTCGACTCTAGATTCTGATAGAATATAGGTAATAAATTTGTACATAAACGTGGAAAGTTAAAGATAATTCTAAGCTCGAAATTATTAAGCATTCACTGCTTAAATATCTACACATACATACTACCAGTAATCATTAACTATAATACAGCAGTCAATAACTATAAGTACTAAAACATTAATATTTTTATTTAAGAATCCTGAACTGTTAATTTAAATGAGGAATTTGAGTAATACTGACTTGATCAAACTTTTTACGATTTTTGTTGGCATGGCACCGGTTTCGACCGGTATCCTAATTACCAAACCAACTGTCAAGAGCATTAAATATGGGTAGATATTCAGTCAGTTATGGAAAAGTTGTAAAAGTTCAGCAGCCGTGTGTGTGTTATACGTTCAATATGTACCGAATCTTGTTTTATATTTCATATCGCAACTTTATGTGGCGGTTTTAATGCGCACACAAGGAGCTAATCGTATTTTCTAGAGTGCTATAAGGTTTTATGTGTCTGCTAGTTACTATGAGTGCAAATATTTCACAATTTGTATGAAAAACTGACTACACTATGAAAAATTATTACATAGATTTGAACAAGTCATTAAAACCGGAGCAACTTTTTTCTATTCACAGCGTATTTAAAAGACAGGCTTAAGAAGATATGAAAGGAGATTTTAATTTGTTCCTATTATTATGAGTAAAAGCAATTTGCACTTATCAACGTTTATATTATAATGTTTGTTAAATATTTATTTATATCACCGTGTTAGTTTAACAGTCAATGTTACAAAGTTTTTGGTTATATTAATATGAATTTTCAACGTTAAAATGAATGAAAATGATCATCAGCGACGTCAACCTTTCTCTTGTTCTTTGTTATATTTTTTAAGTTGTAGTAAATAGTAATTACATAACATTGTTTTTTTATGGTTGTATAAACATATGAATTTTAGAGGATAAAAATTTAACACTTTCAGTTCAATGTGTTACGGAAAGAAATGTACAGACAATGTACAGCTGCCGGCCAGCATTTTTGCAAGTAATGGCATGAGGTGTTTTACGCATTACTAAATATTAAGCAGGTATTTAGCAGTTCTTGCAGATATGAGAATTGTGTTGAAAAACGGTTAAAACAGGCTCAATTTTCAATTCGAGAAAAATCCTGAAAATGATCCTGAATTATTAATTTATTTTCAAACTTTCAAAATGCGTCTCAGTTTCTCCACTATTTTGTGCTTTAAAGCAAATGAGTATTAGGTGATGAAAATACATAAATGTTGATATTATTTGATCAAACTAACACCTGAAAAATAATTTAACACTAATAACTTGAAATAATTTCATGTTTTCCTTATGATTATTTTTTGTTGAGAGTTATATCTACTCATAAATCTCGAGTATTTATAAAATCTTATATTATAAAATCATTCAACGCCATCACCAAGCAGACACTTTTTTACATTTACGGTTTAAAATTTTTTGACGAGTGTTTCCCTGTTTCTTAGTATATACATAAATCTGGCTGGGATTTCATATATTTCGTAACATCTTTACTAACTCACTACTTTACATAACTACCGTGAAAAACGAATAACACATACTAATAATAAAAGCCGTACGGAAAACGTTCCTTCGACTTGAATAAACTTTTGTTTCACTAGCGTCTTGTTGCAAATGGATAACTTTCCATCGCAATATTGCCTGGTTTAAGTTGTAGCAACTACGAAAATTGCTTAGGTATCGGTCGTTACTTATGAAATTTTCGTTGTTTTTCGCGAAATCGGTTGTTCATTTATTTACAGTTCATTTGATTTTACAGACATTTTGTTTATGATTATAGTTAAAATGACGTCTTAATTTTCCTATTAAAAATGTAGGTATTTGGACCCATTGCCACCGCTAACGATCGCTCGGTACGCTTTGGTTACAATGTTTCCGGTCTCGAAATTTTGATTCAAAGAACAAGCCCCGGGGAGGCTGAAACCACCTGTCGATAACGACGTTATTAAAAACAATAGTGGAAATGTAACCGTTACAAACCACTTCCAAGTAAGCGGTCGCTTTATTTATATGTGAAACAATAATTTTAGATCATTTGCGTCATTTTGCATAAGTGAAAAACTCGAAAAGTTGGTGACATAATAATTCAGTGAAGCACATTAGGAAACACGCACCGTATTACGCTATGTTACTGAAGTAGCCCAACAATTAGGGAATAATTATTGAATAATATAATTACATCATAAATGCAAGGGGTTGTCATAATGGTTAAGCTCTGGGGAATTGGCGATAACTTTCCCCAGTGAAAGTTGACCCAAAGAAAATACCATTGTGAAATATGAGGATCTTGGCTGCTGTTATTCAGTGTATTTTCTCAAAATCATGCGGGAAAAATTCAGAAAATATGTATTGTTAATTAGTGCATACGATGACATTTTTTGCGCCAAAGTAAAGAGAATGGGCTTAAGCGGGAGGAAGGTGGTGAATCCTCATTGATACCAATGCAGCCGGCTGCGCTGGTTTTGTGGGACTCATGATAAACCTATGTGCCTACTCACTTAACACCCCCTGAGTTTGACTTGCGGCTTGCGGCCTCTAAGCCATCATTGGATGCAGCCCCTTCTTGGGGAAGAGTGATGCTATCGGTGCTCCCTAGAAAGCATCCGCTCAGAACTCGACAGACTCTTTTGACTCTTGTTGGGCTGCCAATCGGTATTCCAAATCAGACGAAAATTGGTTGAGGGGATCCAAGTGGGCTTAAGGCGGCCCATGAGGGAGTCCCAATTGGAGTTCCTCATTCCGGCTAGACGGGATTGAATTTGATCCTATAAGGCTATAGCTCGCCTTATAGGGTATCGTGCGGACCATCTAAGAGCTGCATTCTTATTTTTAATGAGATTAATGACATTTCGTGGTAGCTCATGGTTTGGCACGTTACGTAAGAAGTTTAAATTTTAATGTGATTTAATTTCCTTTATTGATTGACTTTGCCATGATCTTAGCGATCATAATGTTAAATTCCAGTATCTCGTGTCTGTGCAACTAAGAACAAGTACGCTATAAAAACACCCGCAATCACCGTAACAACAAAGTCTAGTTTTTGGAAAAGTTTTTTAATCCTTGCGATCCGCTATGTATACATAGAATGGTGTCCGTGTCTTGCCGTAGTTAATAAATAATTCATATATCAATGCTTCCCTCGACAATGGTCCTTTAATGTGTTTTAAATAACCCATTACGTAGAATAAGCTTTAAAGAGTCTGCTAGATCAGCTAAAAGTGAACATATTGCTAACATATTCGGCCTCACGTTTCCGCGTTATCTAAAGCCCGCAGCTGCCTGCTGGAGTGACGCACACCGTGTCGATTGTTTATTTCTGAGGATAATCTTTACAAATGTTCTAACAAATATTAATGAATATTTTGTACATAAGTAACGAGTCTCATATTTTTTCTTTTGTTTGCTCCTAAAACGGTTTTCGACTAATACGTAGTATAATTTCGATATAAAAAGTTACAATTTATAAGAGTAAAATATGAACAATTCATATTATTTGGTTTCAGTTAAGGGGGAAATAACGAAATATTCCACTTAAAATCTCTATTATTACATAATTCGTATCTCATTATAATATAATTAGTAACCTACACTCGCTTTGCTTCTGACAACCTACGTCCTACATTTAGGAATAATAACTATACTGTTTTAGGAATTAGTGTTTGTTAGTTAGGTGAATTTGAAACATTAATTTATCATAATTGCTGCAGCCAAAAAGTTAAAATTTTATTTACCTGCTGCCCTTAAAATTATTTAATGCCCTATTCCATAGAAACAGGTCCATTTCCCGGAATGAAGATTTTCTATTAGGTTACCCATAATATAACAAGTACCATCCAAATCTGTTTAGTGGTTTTAGATTTCCAAAAA
Source organism: Megathymus violae (assembly GCA_003671415.1). Classification (NCBI taxonomy): domain Eukaryota; kingdom Metazoa; phylum Arthropoda; class Insecta; order Lepidoptera; family Hesperiidae; genus Megathymus; species Megathymus violae. Next base: position 1,512,011 of record PDGT01000004.1, on the reverse strand, counting down.
TATATTTTGAACACTACATCGATAATAAAGTATACTTTAATTAAAGTTTTAAAAATATTGAAATGGCAATGTAATGTTCAATTTTATTATAAGTTTGGAATAGATACAATAATATAAATGAAACTTCTTGTTTTTAGTGATAAACAAAAATCTAAACCAAGATATTTCACTGTGCCAGAAATTTGTACGTCAACATTGCTAAAGCTTTGCCAATGTGAATCGTACATTGTGACAGCGATCAAGATTTAAGATTGGTTGGTTTCGATGATAATGGATTCCTTTGTATTTGCCGAAGCTTCCAGAATTGATTTGAAAATAATTTCGATCTCCAAAGCGAATCTCAAATCAGGCTGGTCGGAAAAGAAGGAACACATTTCTGGCACAGTGCATTGAGGGAAGACATAAGTGCAGAAGACAGGAATTTAAAATTGTGAAAAAATACAATTTATTACCAATAATGTTAGTTTGAAAGATCCGATGGTCAAACAATATAATTTCCATACGATATTTACTTATGTAGCTATACGTAGAAATAATTTTTGTTATTGCAAAATAAGTAATTAGATTTTTTTAATAACTTCATTAAGTATTTTTTACTCAGAGTTAATGCAATTTAAAAAATTATATTAAGCAAATTCATATAAGTACCTACAAATAACCGACTTAGGCTTCGCTTCAAATAAACCTGTTTTATGTTTACAAATAGCACCTGATTTTCAAATCAATTATGGTTTTATAAATAGGTTATTCTACTTCTGTGGATTGTGTATGTTACCTATTAAGCATAAATTCAAATCCACCCTGAATTACTTTTATAAACACGTTGGTCGAATTCCGCCGCGTATTCACAAGTCCAATTCTGGCTATAAATTACATCACCCATCTTGACGGTAAGTCTGAGCTGACTTAGTATACACACACACTGAATTCCGATTTGGTTAACGAGCAGTACTATCTCGGTACTGCCGCGCCTACAGGGTACATATTAATTTATATTATTGATGCAGCCAGATAGACAACATTTTATTTACTGCACTCTTAATAGAATGTTTATATCATATTTATATGCTATTCCGCGGGAACAGGTCCCTTTCCCAAGATAAAAAGAGTCCTGGATATATATAACCTACTAAAATGCTAAGTATCATCCAAATCTGTTAAGTGGTTTTAGTGTGATACGCGGTGAGACAGACAGACAGTAAGTCAATAATTCAAAAAAATATGTTTTGATCTCTATATCGATAATAAATTCTCCGTACATTAAAATTTTCAAAAACTTACAAAAAAATTAAATTATCAGTAAACAAAAACGGGGTAGTACCTACAGTGATACTTATTTAAAAGAAATATCTTTTTATTACTTTTTTATTTTATCTAAAATTACTAATGTGTGAATAAATTTACTTGATTTAGAAATAGGGTTTAATTTCTGACGTTCAAATTAATTCTGTAATAAATTCTCCGTCAGCCACGATAAAATAGTGGAAATCAGAATACTTTCTGACTTGTATGTTTAACGTATTATTTATTGTACTTGGTAACTATACATCCATCCATCCATAACTACTACCTAACTTTGTGAACATTTAAGGCGATCAATCCCAACAAAATGTTGTGTTGGTGGCCGCCGCTGAAGAACTTTACACCAGGGTTATTATGAACTAATTAATGTAGCAACTGTTCAGATTTTATGATTTTTTTTTATACTTGATTTTGTGTAAAGTTCCATTTCTAACTTGAAATCTCTACTCTCTTTGTCTGGTGATATATGCTTGCTTCTGTACTTAAAACATTACTTCATTCTTAAAGAGAACTCTGAATGCCATATTTTTTCTGCAGTCACGTTTTTGGACGATGCAAATCATCGTTGGAGTCACCGGAGACGTTCATACCACATCAACAATTCATTTCATATTGCTCAAGAGCAGCTTTGAGAAACAGCTAAAGCCTACTCAATTCGAGAGGAATTAGCGAATAGATTATCGCTAACATTCTTTGTACATGTAAATTTGTTGTGTTTAACGGATATTTAACTACAGGTAATTTGACAACTTCATGACATGATACCGGTAAAATTTCTGTAATTACAATCTTTATATATTATAAGCAAATAAGTAGTGATTAAAAAAATAGTTTATTAACACATAAATAAACTAAACTGAATATAGCGCTATTATGGCACACATGCTTATGAAAAGAAACAAATGAATATAGCTGCCGAAGTAATAGTAAAATAATGTGTTTTTTATGACAGCTATCAAGTGTACCGATATCATAATATATAGTTTATCATTTGCGCAGTCACATGTTTCTCTTATATAGTAATTTTCATCAAAATCGATGGTTTTTAAGTTACAGAAGGATATAGATAAACAGACAAACATTTTAAAAATGGTGGAATTATAGTCAGTGAGTCATAAAACAAATATTCAAATTATTTAATTAATTTAATTATTAATTTATTTAAAAATTAAATGTACAGATTGAGACTACAAATGTATATAGTGATATTGATGTGTTGACGATCGTACCTAATAGTTATATCGGTAGAACATCTAAAGAGCAAACACGGTATTAAGGAATGGTTTCCTGAGTCTACCGTTCAGAATGTTACTTAAAATCCTACTTCCCGTATCTGAAATTGCTCAATTAGTAAATTGTCTATTGTTATTGCATTTATAGTGAATTCCCAAAAAGAGGAACAAAATCAAATATTGGAACGTGTACAAACAATGCAGCATCAAAACAATACATTAAGAAGTGGCAGCGCAATAAAGAGTATTAGTTATATATTCAAAAAAAACTAGTCCTGGGTTTAATAACTGTGCGACTGACTTTCCATATCAGCTGAAGGGTTAAATAATGAATAAACATGTATGTTAAAATATCACGGTGGTCACGTAATACGATTGTACATAATATTAATGCACACATAATTGTAATCTCTGAAATTTTAATATAACTAAGTGAGTCTTTTAACGAATTACTTTAGACTGTTACTAAATATGAACTGGAGCACAAATTAATAATTACTTCAGTACATTTGTAATAATCAGTGTTCTGATGTTTCGCATTTCAAAGGTAAAGCTGATTTGCTTTGAAGCGGAAATTGACATGGCGTAGTACTTCCGCGGTTTTAGCCTTGGTTGCTGTCATCTGAGCTTACTTACTCAAAGGATTTAGATAATTATGACAATTAAATAAAATGAACGGAGGTTTGACAGCTACCAGGGTGCGAAACGTCGCTAAATTAATTAATTATTTAATTATTTTTATTCACAAAATTATAATTTCTACAACGTACGTTATAATTTTTAATAATTAGTATTTTTTAATTATATTGGGTTGCATGGATCCTTGAGCGAAATTGAACCTCCCCTGCCAGTGGTGTTTAATCAAGTTTAACAACGGATCGATTATAAAAAAAAAAACTATCTAATACATAAATCACACTAAAAGTTTTTGGAATTGGCCACTTACATGAACAATATTTAAAAAGTTATTACCACTTTTAAAAATGGAACTCTTTAGCCGTTGAATACAAGTTGTTTCATCAGGTTGACAATTTTATTCACAATGTGGCGTCATTTTAAAAATTGCGTGATTACAATAAAATGGATTTAACCCGGGAAAATTTTCGTTGCATGATTACGATTTTAAGTGTAATTTGACAGCTCAGCAGAGCCTCGTTCGGCTTCAGTCTGCTTTTGGCGAAAAAGCACTATGCATGACAACTATTTATAGCTGGTTTATAGAATTCATACGCGGTCATGTCAATTTCTATGATGAAATTCGTGAACTTCGCCCGTGCACCTCCATGAACCACAAAAACATTGATGCTGTGCACCGTATGATTGAAACAGACAGGCATGTGACCTACCATGAGATCCGGACATCTTTGAACATAGGAATGAGCCAAATACAGTCATCCTACATAAACATTTGGGTGTGAGGAAACTGTTACCAGATAGACTATCGCGGGTAGCTAATTCACGTTTTAATTTTTTTTATAACAATTGTATTATTAACTATAAAATTATTTCAGTGAAGTCTATAATAATAAAATTTTAAACCTTTTTTTAAACTTACCTCGACAACTAACAACCGTAACTTGCGGGTTAAGTTATTATAAATACAGATTGTTTATTGACATAGACACAAATAGACACAATGCTCCTAAAAGTATACATTGGTTAATAATTATTAGTCGTCGTTCTTTGTTAGTATCATTCTGTGTAATTATTCAGATCCTATCTAACAAAAAGGGATCCTCCACAGTAATTTACAGGAAAGGGTTAATAATTAAAGGCACAGTTTATAATTAAGTCTCTTCGTAGCTCGTTTAGTCAAGTTACGTTTGAAACGCAACAATGAATGGTCACTATACAATGTCACAACCATCCCTGACTTAATGACTAGAACATGTGATCTGTTACCGTATTATTTTTTTGTAACAAATTCACTTTTTTGTTTTACTAAAGTTTATAAGTTTTTCAATCTTAAATTAAAAAAAAATTACACATGAAAAATATTTCTGTTATTGATTTGAATGTTATTTTAAAAATATCAATCAGTGCTTGAAATTTACACAAATATTAATATTAGCGTGATGATCTCCTTGTGTGAAACATATTGTCGTATCTATTTCTCACTTGGGAATTATTCACTCCATTATTTTTCATCTAGCAACTGGCGAATCATTGGCATTCAGCGATTTGTATGGAAAATTAAATATTTTTGACGTCATTAAATCCTGATTTAGTGTATTATTTTTCTATATTTATTTAATACTAGATGACGTACGGGGTACTGATATCATGGACCATTCAAATCATATAAATCTCCTACTAAGATTCAAAATTACAATTACCTCTTTTAAAATGAAAAGGTTGTTAAAATGTGCCCAGCTCTCCTTTATAGTCGGTTTAAAAAAGCCTAACATGTGAGCTTAAAAGTCCAACGTTAAAATAGCGACACGGACATAAATTAATGTCGAGAAAAATGGCATCTCGGCATAACGTGAGATATGGCCAATATAACCGACATGATGTACGTTGAATGAGAGTTGGGCGGTCAATATTGATACGCCGTTATGACCCATTTACCTTTTCGGTTGGCGTTGCGTTCCCACCACCGGAATTCCGGGGAACGTCGTTTAAAATTCGTGTTGCTTTTTAGCTAACTTGTTTACAGTGTCTGACCGAATGCGTTTTCCATTCACGTTTTTGCCACAAATACTGAAGTGCTTTTAGAAAAGCAAAAGTCGCTTTATTACGACACTTGGTTTCGAGTTCACACCTGCAAATGGGCGTTAAAATTATTTAAAATTATTTGTGTCATGTCTTGACGCTAACTAAATTTTAAATGCCATTCTCAGAAGATCTATATATGGGATAGTTTAACAGTTACAAATGACTGTGCTGTCTTGTGAACTGTTATTAGGAATGGAACAAACAGTTTTTGCATATAATTAAATATTTATTGGAAAATAGATTTTTATTGTACATGACCTGTCATTACACATATTTGAGATGTAGATTTTTACCATTGAGTTTATATGTAGATAAGATCATAGTTACATAATATGATACGGACGGAGCTTTGCTTCTTAATTTTCTACGTTATTAAATCCGTAATATATATAAATTATATCGCTATCGATTATCGATGATATCGCCGAGGTATTCACATGGCTGCCTATTGACTGAGTGGTGTATCTGTATTCTAAATTGCGATAAATTATATACAAAGTAACATTTTTATCTACCGGGTTAAATTTTCTATCTAAACCATCGAAGGACACACACAAATACTACATAGTTCATCAAAATTAGTCCAGCTGTTTAAGTAGAGCTTAGTGACATGCACACGTACAGATGAATTCTATACTGATATTATAAAGAGAAAATGCGAATTTTGTGACTTTGTGTGTGTATGCGGAGGATAATCTCCTAAAACACGGCATCTATTTGGAAACTTATTTTACCATTTGAAAGATACATTGCTCGGTATGGTCATAGTTTATATGTATATATTTATTAGCCGCTCTGTCAGACTTCGTTCGGTTTGGACTATTAATTATATATACATGATTTTCAAAAATTTCATATTTTTTTGCCTTGATCAGACATTATTCGGTTTACTGATATTAAATACAGCCTATCATCTGCACAATCACGTGTTCTCACTACATAAAAAATTTAATGAAGATCGTTTCATCAAACGTAAACATGTAGGTAAAATAGAGGAATGATAGAATGTAAGCGTGTCGTTAAGTACAACTCCTTAGAAAAGGTGTTGACTCATAAAATAAATTGAAATGTTCCGTCGATCAAGATTGGTGGCAGGACGTAGCGGTCTCGGAGCGCTGAAGATAAATCAACTCGACGCTTTTATGCGTAAAAAGAAAAAAAAATACTGAGAAAAGTCGTTTATTTGTTTCCTAACTATAATCAGGCGGTTCCGAAGCGTTGATATCTCAGGAAAAATGTTTCTTTGAAATTGAAAATTCAAATTTTGCCCGTGTGTCGCTGTTCCTAAAAATGGGGTAAGTGAAGTAATAAATAGCGGGATATCACTGCAGTAGCTTTAATAAGATAAGGAATTTCCTCTGACATTGAAATTTGCATGTTATCGCTCAATATCAAGTTATTATCTGGACGCTGCAAGTGCAGTGATCCTTAGTGGAGTATATTTTTTTATATAAAGTAAGTAAATGCTTGACAATAATCCCACCTGTGGTAAGTGATGATGATGTCTAATAAGTTGAGCGCATTAACTTAAAAAAGCCTATTCACTCTCTTCTTTAAGAATCCCACGTCATATGTAGTGGGGAACACCGACGCGGGCAAGCTATTCCAGTCCTTTGCAGTGCGCATGACGAAAGACTACATAAACCACGTCGTCCGTACAGGCGAGATGTTCGATGAAGGAACACCCTCTCCAAAATGTATCCTATAGAAGACCGAGAGGTTGGCAATCCTACGCCGGTGCTCATGGATTTGCAGATTGATTAGAACTAACTCTGGGTATACATATGTAAAAATATTTCATAAAGCTTTGAAAAAATTTATATACGTGGATAATAAAAAATAGTTGTAAATAACTTTATCAATTATAACTAATAGGTACAACTCAAAAACTACTAAAAATATTTTTTTTGTATATAATACAATTATAATCAAAGATTGGTGCGTCATTTGTGATAATTTCTCAACTTATTCACTGGTTGTAACCTTAAATTTATTTGTAGCATAATAATATATTTGTTTTATCAAGACTGTTCTTAAATGATGATGTTCTAATGCCAAAAAATATATTGGGAGGCCAGCTAAGACATTCTAGACAATAAAAAAAAACACTTGACCGATTCATTCAATCTGATAGCAGAACTACAAGAAATGGCAAAAGAAGCTCTTTCAAGAAATGTATCTTCGAATAATAATTTTCATCTTTGTCGCCAATGCTTCTATGAAAAAAGTACAGTGTAAATAAAAACAAATCACGTCTTACTGTTCCACGTTTCGCTACTTATAAAATGCATAATAGATGGTTACGAGAAAGCGTAGTAGCTTTAATACCCTGTTTTTCCCTTTAAATGTGCAGTCTTACTTGAAATGTATTTTTTTTATTTCTACTATTTATTTGTGCAACGTAAAAAACTCTTACTGACTTTGAAGCATTAAATACCCAAAAGGGTATAGGTATAAATAGTTGTTATTTGTATTTTTTATTTATTTAAATAGGTATCTCAATGAATAATGACTCAGCTCAGTGCCGAATGTAAAAATCGTAACAATTTAATTCTTGAAAGGTGCAGAAATTGAAGAAGAAAATTTTTAGTTTAACAATTTTGGAGAAGAATTACGGGTATGTTTCTCTAAGCTTAAAAATACACTTTGTGGTATTCGGATACTTTTAAGAACGAAATGAAATACTTTATTTGTCGCATATCTTCCATATGTATGTCTGTATATGTGCATACATTTATACTCGAGTCAAACGTCACGAATTAACTGACGTATTAATAATTTCAATCTTGGCGGGAATTTTTTTTAATCTACTCTACTTGTACTGTACAGTTTAAAATAATCTCGGTTTTGTTGAATATTTTACCTAGAATAATGTCACTGATGAACACTGAAAGGGAGCTTTTTATCCAGGAATTTTTCTTTCAAATCTTTATCTCCTGAAAAATTGGTGCACTTATATCAAGACCAAGAGTCAAAATGTTTTACTCTAGTAAAATGCACTCGAATAACTTTCGGACTTCTAACGAACGCTTTTTACACCGTCAATTAAATTAATGTACTTCCGGAATGGTTTTAATTTTAGTACCCACTAATAAAATATTTAGAAATACCACAAGTTTGCTTATTGTAAATTCTGTCAGCAATGCAAACTGGTGTCATGAAAGTTAAGCGAATCCTGTTTATATCTCAGAAAATTGGTTTGCCCGTGTGTATATGATGAATTTCACAATATTTAAAAAGTTTATTTTTAACTAACGTGTAAAGACAAGATGATTTTCCTGATGTGACATGTTTATAAATTGTAAAAATGTTAAGTACATAGATAGTAAGTAGCGATCAGTAAGTACCAATTTTTGAATAAGGCTTTTTTAAGGCCCAATACGTATCGTTGACACTTATAGACTGCTAAGAAAACGCAAACGGAATGATCACTTTAGAAAGCGTTATCTTAGTTTAATGGAATGGCTTTGTTCGCTAAGTAGTGACAACTATGCCAGAGTTTGTTGTTGGATAAAATGCACAAAGCATGATGTGTAACGAACTTTCTAAGAGTTGTTCACATTAAACAGACCATCGGGTGCCGACCCCAAACTTGAGAAAATTGTTAGGCGCTTGTACAACCATGGCAAGAAATATAATTAAGGTAATTTTTTTTCTAGACTCAAGTTTTAAACTTAACCTTACCTAGTTAATTATCTTATGTTACTAGAGATACTGTAAGTCATATTTTGTTGTATCCCGACTATGTGAGTAGATATAAATGATAATAAATATCGGTGTCATCATTACAACCTACATCTATTCGACTGCTGAGATCGGGTCTCGTTTTAGAATGCGATAATGTTTTGGCAAACTCTTCATCACATTTCAACCTACATAATTGATAATAAATTTCTATTACGTACAGAATTTTGAGTCACCCCTTGTCGGAATCATGGATACGCTCTCGCATTCTTCCGCGATCCCGACGGTGTTCGACTCTTTTGGAACTCTCAAAGTTTCCTTTATCTATTCCACCTGCGCTAGCTGCTAGCTAGTGTACATAGTACATACTACATAGTATATATACCCAACGTTTTATTCGTAAAATCGCCTAAATACGTATCCTTAAATATTGGCTCAAATATAACGTTATTTGATGTGTAGATGTAGGAATTTACGAGATTCCATTGTTACTGTAAATAATACATGTGGGCTAGAGAGGACTAAGTGAATAGAAATCGCGGACGTTACAATCATTCCCGGTTTATCAATTACTTTACAAAATATATTAGTTAGTTATTGTATTAGATAAACGGCATATTGTTCTTTACGATATGAAGTTACATCTGGAGAGAAGTATAGTATTGAATAAATTTTGAGGTCAATCGATCTTTGCTACGATAATTATGTAAATTTCCCACCATTATCTCTTGACTTGGCGGTGTTCACGTCTGGGTAAAATTTCCTTTCCATTAACGTCTGGCTACAATATTGTCTTTTTCATACAAATACAGGTATGTTTTCGGTTAGCTATGTACTTTTATTTCACATAATATACATGTATATTATTTCTTATTCATGTATTAAAAAAAATCAAGACCGCGATTCAGAAATATATGAAATAAAATATTTAGCAACAATTTCTGCTCACTGTTTGTTCGGCTGTAAGCGCCTGGCTATAACAAACCCATTGTTGTTAAATTTTAACATCGGTGGAAAATTTTCTACAAACGGGATGTTTGGATAAGAGAGGGTTGAATTTTGTTTGTTGTTCAGATCTATATTTTAACTGCACAGAACACTTCCTATTATATACTTTTAAGAATATACACGTGTAGGAATATAAAGGAATGCACTAAATATATTGTATTACACTCAACTGCTGCGTAATCCAATAAAGTGCTTGTAAGTTTTAGCATGGATACTTTTTGTGATACGAGCATCAAAGCACGAATTAGTAGAAATTTTATAAAATTGATATGAAGTTTTGTTTGAAAAATCTTACTCCATGGATTGTTATAAAATAGATATTAAATATTTGTATTAAATACTTTGATAGAAAAAATGCAGTAAAGTATATTTTTATCTTTCAAAAGTAAGCCATTTAAACAATAAAAATTGTTGTTATAATTTAATTTTATAATCATTTAATTTATTAAGTACATAAGATAGTAACCCTCCTGTAAATTATCAAAATTAAAATATAACACTATCCATATTTGCTCATGGCTGATGAAAGTTTTCCATCGATGTTTTAACTGAAATAATATCCGAACGCTCCATTAAATTTGGACTAAAAACAAACTGTTGGGTTTTATTAAATGAATTTAAATTTTATATTGCACTCTCATCCAGAACAGATAACCCTTATCAAGAATTATATATTTTTAGTAATGGAAAACGCTTTGCATATAGGCTGGAATAATTTTATGGTGTTGAAAATTAAATATTTTAAACGCTCATAATATGAAGAGGTAAAATTGTTCGTTTCTTTATATGTTTTAATTAGTTTTTTTTTCATTTTACTTCAGTTTAATTAATGTTGAAGTAGCGTAATAGAATATTCTACGCGGCTAATCCAACAAAGTTATATAACTAAAGGTGCTTATAGCCTGAAGGCTTTGTGTCTATCGTAAATTAAGGCCGAGTTAAGCAACGGTCAGTAGATGGATGTTTGACCGCTAGTAATCTGTAACGTTTATTTGCTGCCTACGTAAAGCAGTCGGTCATGGTTGTCATCGATATATAACCATCGTTTGACCTTGACGGGTGCCTTCCAAAGTCATAACGATTTCCGACACTTGTGGTGGTCACTAATGCTCCTATCAATCCCTACCATTCCACATCCTACGTCCGTTGTCTATAGTTGGTAATATCTATGTGATTTTTAATTATTAAAATATGAATTTTGACATAAACTAAAATTCGACATTCGTAAAAATGGTCTAATAGGATAAGTAACTAAAATCTGCTATTTTTATTTATAACTAAATAATGCCAAGTTGCTTATTTTAAAGGACATGAGATGTAAGGATAAAATAATAAAGATACAGTAGCCAAATATTTGCGTTATATTTTATCTGCTTTGGGGAATATAATGGAAGGCACTTGGTTCACAGGTCTTCACATTTTTCTTTACCGTTACAGCAAGAGATAATAATGTGCGTGTCTCGGATGTACAGACGCGTGTTAGACTGAATTTAAATATTGTACCGGTTTTGGAACTTAATATACCATCTCTCTAATTTCATTAATTACCTAACGATGTAATAGTACTTTTAAAATTAATTTGGAAAAAAAAATTATATAAAAATTGTGTCGTATAAAATAGCTATGACGAGTGGGATGTTCATTAACTTAAGAAAAACCTTCCTTTTTAGTTTAATTTAACTAAATTGTTTGAGCGATTATAAATTATATAATGTTTGAGGGTAACAGAATAATAATAAACCTTTATATAACCTTTCCACGCACTATGTATATTTAATGAGTTCGTAGAACTTGTTATATTAATACGGTTACTAAATATAAAGTCGAAACCCAATTGTTATATTATACCTACTACCAAACTATTCGCTCCGTTCACTATTTGATGTAACATTTTAGACACAAAGTTTAACTCAGAATTTTGATATCACGGCTAATTGCTCTCATAAAACTGCCAGAGGGAATTTTCTGGTAAAACAAATTTTTACATACGCAATAAATATTCCTTTGAATTCATTACAGTCTACATGTCGATGAAACTTGAACTATTCACGTTCACTAATATGATTTTTAACATATAATATTATACATTTTCAATTCAATTACATGGGTCATGGTCACGCTGAGATTGATGCGGAAACTCTTGACATGTGACATTTGACTGACACTTAAGATTGATGAGCTTGTCAACTTTGTGTTTAATTCCTTAGTATAATGCTTAGCCATGATTTCTATATTCATTGAAAACAAGAAATAAAGTAAATATTTGTTTTGTCAATTTCTACTTAGGTCATAAATTTTATATTTCATTTACTTTTTATTAAATGTAGGAATAAAAAACACCATTGTTCTCCATTGGAGCGCAATGCTATCGGTGTTTTTTTTCCCGTGAATATACAATTTCTCGTCGGCCTAATAAATCTTACCAAGGAGGACAAAATCGTACATATTATTAAAAATAAAAGTAACTACGATGACAATAATTTAAGACATTTGTCAAATACTTGTCAACAATAACAAAACATTCATCATAATAAAATAGTTAAATAAATTACAGAATAACTGGATAAAAATTCAGGAAATTATAAAAGAAGTTTACTAAGGCAATATTATAAATGTAACAAAGTATGCGTATATACCTTCTTGAATAATTAGCATATTTAATGTAATTTTAGATTCAAACTATATTATTTTTCATTTCTTTTCTAAACACATATTTATTAACGCTTTTAGATAAAAGATATTTTACATTAGCAACAAATAGTTACTCATATACATTTTCGAGCAAACTTCATTACATATGACTTTTTTTATTTATTCATGTGTATGAAAATATAAAATATTATAATTACTGCTGGAGGTGATAATTGATTCGATTATTGCAATAAGTTAGTCGAAGCCATTAGTAAAAACAGTATCGCGATGGGATGCTATCGGTCCAGGGCTAGCTAAGTTTTATTATGTAATTTATAACTCTGACTTCTAGAGTCGAGACGAGTCCAGTTGATAAATAACTGCACATCTATAGCGTGCCATCGTTAGGAATGGGAGGAATATCGCAATTATCTTATACAGAAGGGAATGTATAGATATTGATAAAACGTTTACACATTCACACCCCCGCACTACGATACCCTGTGTTGCGGATGGCATGGACATACACAAATATGACGTCACAAACACCCATGACCCGAGAACAAACATTTATCGAATATCGATCGGTCAAAGTTTAATAGGCATTAAATTATTTCTTGCAAGGCGCCGGAATAGAAAATTTATTGTATACTGCTTGCTACCGCGCGTTTCGCAGAAAATATATTATGTTATTTTTTTCCTTTTTGTTATCTAACTAAAAAATATGTATTTGCCAACAAAAACTTACACATACTAACTACCAATCCGTAATACGAGTGACACCAACAATTAATGAGGTACCTAATCGGCGAACACTCGAGAAGAAACATTTATCTGTCACATGAACGTCTGCCCCGGCCGGGATGTGACCCCAGGGTCCATGGTGGTTGGCACCTAGTAGTGACCAATTCAGTAACAGGGTTAACAGTATATATATTTTTTTCCTCGAAAACATGATTCAATTGCATTTTTATTTAACAGAATTCTATGGAATCAACATAATTCATGTTATCTGTAACTACTTACGACTCGCCCATTTGTAACGCATTTGGTTATATTAAGGCTATATTGGTAACGCAATAACCCCGAGGGAGGAAGGAAGACGACGCGGAGCAATAGGAGACTGTCTACATTTATTAATTAGGTACATGTCAGTACACTCCCTATTATTTATATAGTGCATCATGTGATTGAAACATTTTCTATAACTTTGTTAGCTAACGGAGAGGGAACCTAAGTAAATGCATTTAACGCTCTCTTTAAAGTTGACAAAACGGAGGATAAGCGAACGCGCACCTTTAAAGAAAATAAATACAGCGCTCCACACATCTAACACTTTTATTTTATTTTGAACTACTAATAAAACAAATTCTATATAAGTAAATTACTAACAAACTTGGAACATGTTGTAGAATTAATATTTATGATTTTTAACAACACAAGCTGGCAGGAAGTCAATACTTCAAAAAAATAAGCTGTGGCTTCTCTATCAATAGATAACCCATACATAATATACATAAAAATAAATAATATAACCTATAAGAATCAGTCCCGATATAGTTTACTTACAGTAGCTACTTACAATAGCAGTAAGTACTAAATTACGAATACTATGTTAAAATACATAATAACTCTCAACCATACCATATATTACTTCTACCTTACTACTATATACAATTGATATAATATAATTCAAATTTATAACCAGTGTCCTTTTTTCGCATATATATATTATGTAATAGGCCAAGAGGCGGTTTCGGATATAAAGAGACATAAACATTTTCAAAACGGTGAAATTGATGTCAGTGAGTCCTAAAACGAATATTTATGCTGAAATTTGACAAAACAATGGAATGTATGGACAGACAGACACCACAGATTAATATACTAGTGTAGATGTATAGACGATGGTTTATAGCTTGCAGGTGGTGCTGTAGTGAAGTTTGTAGATTAAAAATGGTCTCTATGGGGTAATAACATCTGCTGCAAAAAATGTATTATACATACTCGTATATCTCCTGTAATTTTAAGTACCTGCCAAGATAATGTATTATGACAATGCAAGTACATTTATGACTTCTTATGTATGAAGTTAATTAATTTCTTAAGGTAGTAGTTAATTATGGACTATAATAAGTATAATAGTAATAAGTAACATAATAATCTTGAGCGACAATGAAATATGGAGCGGGACTGAATAAGAGACTTTCCGGTCACTAATTAGGTCGACGCAAATGTAATCCTATTTCATTGTACTTGTACTTAAAATCTTGCCTATCATTTCTATAACGCCAACAAGCCAAGTTGATAGTTGGTAGATACGCTAGGTACAATCCCGCCATATCACACTATTTAATTAGTGTTATATTCCTTTTTTATTAAGGTGTAATTGTTAAGTATTATTGTGTTTTGGGCTTAGCACCGAACGAAAATATTTCCGTATGTGGTATATTTATTTTCATTTTATTTTCATATTTTAGTCCGATTTTATGATTTACTTTTTGAAGTCCGGATAATTTTTTTAAAAGCTTTTTGTTATTCGATTTTATTATAAATACGCGTACATATTAAGTACAGGGTAACAAACTGTTAATAATGTAAAACGACGAGTAGTTTGCGTACTTAATTTTAAGCGCTCACTGGTTTTGCAATATTAATGTTACCGCAGCAAAGACCCTTGAACACGGTTTAATTTCTGATATTCGTCGAGAAGTTTCTTTAACACCAGACCCCATCATTACATCCTTACCATATTTAAAAACGATCAATTCTGAGCCATCATCTAAACACAAAAAAAATTATCAAAGTTGGTCCATAGACAGAGGTACAACTGGACACAAAAAAAGATCTGCACACGAACATAAAACGTCCACTTTTTTGAAAAATTGAAATCTTTAAGTTACCAGTTATTTATTTATTTATTTATATAAATTACGCCTATAAATAATCACTGCAGGAAAAAATTAATATTGTATAAGATATAATTTTTTTCTATTACTCGTTTCGCTCGGCATAAATTGTACAACTTATTTATTACCTTATACTTATGTATACCTAATTATTATATTATTATTATATTATATTATTTTTACCTAGTGGCATAATTTTTGATGTATAAATTCACACTCGTCCACACACCTATCCTCTCCAATAACCCCGTTCTCGCATAGCTATCCCATTCCTTCCATTTCCCTATTCGCACCACTACCCAACCATCTCAAGTTCTAACTCATTTTTGACTCCACCCCCACCCTACTGCCCCTAATACCTTATAATTTCCCTCTCTCTCCCATTTCACCATAATGCCTATCATCACGTACTCTCTTGCAATCCACTATTGTGTGTTCCATAAAACGTACTATTTCTAAGGGAAAGTGTGAGATTTGAGCAGTGGAGAGGAGGTAAAAGAATTTATAGGGTATAGTTTCTTATTTCACGTCTTTTAGCACTACTTGGTGGAGTGAAGCTAGCCCAAAATAAAGAAAATACCTTTCACAGACTTGCACTGATAGGAAATTAAATTCACATATATGTGTAACATTAAAAAAAGTCGAAGCGTTTTGTTAGAAATATTTGATTCGTCTATAAATTTAATTGGAAAATAAAATTGATTCATTAACGTGTTTTTCCATGTTTTGAATGGACTAAATATCCCTTTTTTGCAATAAGAAAGTAAGAAAGTAAGAGTTTGTCTTAATTGCTAATTGTGAGATTTTTGAGTTTAGTAAATCTTATTATATTTAATGTTGAAGCTTGTAAATGTATAGTGTTATTATATTTGACAGAGCTCTTCTTTAAAGTACAATCTGTACGTCCTTAATGGGATTTATGTAAGTTTTTGTAAGTGGAAACGGCTTATATTTTGCGTAATAGTATAATGATATGATAGTAATTTATAATGATAATTTTAACAATCGTGGCCGTGTGAATGTGTTCATTAGGACTCTTTTTGATCCAAATAGTGGACTGCAAGAGAGTAAGGGATCATAAGCAATTTGGGGGAGG